>QNTS01006807.1:60784-95133 GCA_003317085.1 Hucho hucho
GAGATGAATGGAGCATTATACGCTCTGAAAACAGTGCAGGTGGAGCTAATGCTCAGGTACAGACACCCACACGCACACAAGCACAGAAACACAAACACACACGCACATACACACACACACTGAGATGAACATCTACAGTCTGGATGTCTCACCTACAGAGGAATGTGAGTGTTGCCACTATCTTTCCACTGTCCTCAGTGATGGATTCTTCTCCTTTACAAATCTCTCTCTCTCACACAACATATGCGGTCCTATACAGCAGGTCTCCTGTGTCATGACGGTCCTGTGTGGATCCCAATGAGTCAGATCAGCTTGGCAATGGTTGACAATAACCAGACCTTCTCTCACCCACAGAAGAGGGGAGGAGGGAACTGGGCCAGTTTGACAGCTCACACCCTGTCATTAATTACAGCAGAAGAGGTCTCTCTTTTTTCCCCTCCAGTATTAATCCAAGGAATGACTTTGTTAACAGACAGTCTTCCCGCCTAAACTCTAACAGTTCAAAAAGAGAATACTGGAACAATATTTCTGACATAAGAACTTGGGGAACTGGTCAGAGATGATCTATAGAAAACGAATGTCATATTGGTTATTATTTTGCGATGTCATTAAAACGTTTTGAAGGAAATACTGTAACTTGAAAAGTATTTACACTACAGGTATGAAGTCTCCATCCTTAACGTTGTATATGAAATATGAAAAATTATTAAATGTATTTTTGTTAAGATATGAATGTGATTTTAGGAGGTATAAGAGAATCTATCTCCTATAAACTGTGCATGGTAAGTAGCCACGCCCCGAGTGACGTCAGGAAGCATGTCAGCCTGACGTAACAGGACCCTTTTGACATATGCAGGACCCTTTTGACATGTGCATAGAAGTTTGGGAGAGAAATGAACCTTTAGACCAGGAAACGTGAGGCGGGAGTTACACGTTTGAAATGGTTGGAACTTTGAATGTCAACACGAGGTGAAGAAATATACTCACCTTCCTTTAGACCAGAAAGACGGCGAGCTGCAGCTCATGTCCAAAGTGGTCCGAATCCTGAATTCCGACACAAGGGGGAAAACAAACTCCCCTCTAAGACAATCATTTGTACAGATGATTAGCTGACTTGAGTCAAATATCTAGAAAAGCGAATCTAAGTGAGACTATCCTGCTACGCTCATCACCAATGGGAACCGTCGACACGGCTGGCTAGCTATCTTCCAGAGTGAACAACAGTAGAAGACAGGAAAGGGAAGACCCCTTTCAGACAATCAGAGCCATACAAGCTTATCGCTGAAAAGACAACAACCTTCCTAAGGAGGTCTGGTTCCGACAGAAATAAATGGTGAACAAAGGCATTCACACGTAAATACATTCATGATTTCTCATTCCAAACGGGCGGAGGTTCGTGTGCAAACTATATGATTACTGTGAGAATAGTTCTAAAATGTATCAATGATGTGTCCCTTTTTCTCTCTCTCTCCCCCACCCCTCTTCATTTTCTGTGTAACAAGCCGCCATATTTTGTAAATCCACTAGGGACCATTTTCTCATGTATTAAGTGTGTATGTTATCCTGCTTACTCATTTAGTTAGCTAGTAAATAAATAATGAAACCAATTTGTGTAATAATGAATCATGAGTAAGGCTGGGGTTTTTGAAGATGCATGAGATTACGACTGTTCAGAATGATGATATGATAAGAGTTAATGATTAATAAGATGACTGTTTATCGATGTAATAGATACCTTATAGAGTTTAATTAGGGAGATGGTAACTCTTAACCCTTTCATGCGTGAGTTCCAAATATCTCTAACGGTCGCCCCAGCGTGAGTTTTTTTATGCACGTGATGTTATAACTTTCTTTCCATTCCAGAATGTGATTGTTATCCAACAATACATTTAATCCGCGCTGCCCTCAAACACAGGAATTTAGCCTGTTTTTATTTATAGGCTGTTTCAACTTCAAATTGTCACTATAATTGCATAATGGATTTGTATAACTGTACATCCAATTACAGAGTGGGTGGGGTTATATCCTGCCTGTTTGGCCCTGTCCGGGGGTATCGTCGGACGGGGCCACAGTCAGAGGGCTGGGGAGGACAGAGTCGGGGGTCATAAATACGACGTCATCAAATACACAGCCCCCCGATCCCAGGCAGACAATATAGACCTCATAAAGAGGAGAGAATAGGCCACAGGACACACTTAAATTCATACGAGAGTCTAATTATCTCTCTCTCTCTTTCTTTTTTTTCTCTCTCTCTCTCTCGGAGGACCTGAGCATTAGGACCATTCCTCAAGGCCTACCTGGCCTGATGAGTCCTTGATGTCCCGAGTCCACCTGGCCGTGCTGCTTCTCCAGTTTCAACTGTTCTGCCTGTTTTATGAACATTTTAAAATCTTGTCCATGTTCTGTTATAATCTGCACCCGGCACAGGCAGAAGAGGACCGGCCACCCCTCACAGCCTGGTTCCTCTCTAGGTTTCTTCCTAGGTTTTGGCCTTTCTAGGGAGTTTTTCCTAGCCACCGTGCTTTTACACCTGCATTGCTTGCTGTTTGGGGTTTTAGGCTGGGTTTCTGTACAGCACTCTGTGACATCAGCTGATGTAAGAAGGGCTTTATAAATAAATTTGATTTGAAATTATAGTCAAGCACGCAATCTGGTTTGATTTTTCTCTCTCCCGTCAGGTGGTCCACCTTCCCTGTGGCCGACATGGTTGCTGTATGGACAGTGGAGAGAACATGGACGTCTCGTTTGTCATGCCACTTTACTGCCAGCTGTTGACCGTTCTCTTAACTCCACCTCCCCTCTCTGCATCTTCCTGCATCCGAATGCCGGCATCCCCTTCCTGTTCGACCTGACTGTGCCACAGGCACCTGTGCTGTTGGAGAGCAGATGCTGGAAGAGTGTGGGACTGCTGTACAAATTGTCCACATACAAAGTGTGTCCCTTGCCGAGATGAGGCGCCAGAATGATCATCACCACGGACCCGGACACCCCAAGCCCCTCATAATGTTTGATGTCAGTGGTGGACCCTGTGTAAACTATAATGTCCTGGACAAATCCTGTCTTCACGTCGCACATGACAAAGAACTTGACCCCAAACCTGTGCCTTTTGGAGGGAATATATTGATGGAATGCCAGCCTACCTTTCCATAACATCAGGGACTTATCAATGCAAAGGTCCTTGTATGGCACAAAGACCCGACCAAATGCAGATGTCAGGCTGATAAGAACATTTCTTATTTTGTATAACAGGTCACTTAGGATTGCAGTAGCATTGTTGACGAAATGCAGGCATTGCAGCAGAACTAGGAAGCAGTCTTGGGAAAAGAGGGTGGCAAAGAAGGGAGTTGCAAACATAGGATATGTGCTCCAGTGTACTCTTAGGGAGTTCTTCTTTACTATCCCCATGAGGAGGACTGTCACCAGGAAGGTATACATTTCACTAATTGTGGTTGTCACCCATTTAGCGAGTTTCCCCCTCACTCCTGGCTCTCTCTTCTCCTGTAGCTCCAAGGCATAGCGATTGGTCTCCTCTACTATGTTTCCCACCAGCTCCCTGTCAGAAACAACTTGAAGCACTCTGCCTCACTTGGAAATGGCAAGGGGCATTGCACTCCAGACTGGGACTCGTCAAAGCAAACAGCAGGGCCAGGAGGGGTGAAATGATTGGCAGCCTTCCAGCTACCACAGAACTCCTGTACTTCATCCACTGTCGGTCTGCCTCCATCACCACCAGCATCTTCAAAGGGACCTGGTACTTTGTCAGTAGACAAGGGTACCTCAGATTCAGGGTTCTCAATGGCTACAAGGTTGGGGGGCAGCTCCTCACTGTCACTGTCAGAATCAGATTCCTGACTTTCATACTCAGACTCATTGTCAGAATTTTTTTAAATCTCCAGAATTTCCACATTTGTGAGTTGTCTCCTTTTTAAAGACATTGCTAATGCTACAGCTTAGCTCACTAGCTACATACATAAACAACAACACTGAATGGCTCAGAGTGGGAGTGAGAAGTTACGTGGTTAACTGCCGGCACGCGCCACTTGTATCAATATATCACTATCAGAAAATGTTTTCTGTGGTAATTATTTATATATTATCTGTTTTATTCACATGTTTTCAATTACAGGTGACAAATCATGCATTCCGATTATTGCATAGATTGTAATGGGCACATGATTCTGTGTGTAAAATACTTTTTTGAAGGTTGTACTGATTAAGATGAGCTAAGCTAATTCCTGCTGTGTAGCTATGTTTGTTGACATACAATGCATTCCGGATTTCACGTAATCGTCTGTTTGACCAAAGATGTTACAACAAAATGAGGTGAGTAAGGGTTCACTCATTTTTTGAGGACTTCCAGAAATGAATGGTGGGATGTGAACGATGGTAGACAACACATCCCTTCAACATGCATACTATAAACAGACCAAACTCATCTTGCCTTCTCTTATTATCTTTGGTTTCTGTGAGGAAAAAAAGCATGGCTGCGCGCTGAAACTACCCATCGTCGGATTACTTTCGATTTCTAGAATGTGTTTTACCTAATTATTTTGATCAATGGTGAGCTCACCAGTGATGTGATTAATTATACATAGTAATTGCTATTAACTAATTCATATTGTAGTTTATGTCAGCCAAGAGTTAGAAAATATGACCGCTTGAGTTGCGTCAATCTTTCCTCAGTTAGCGGTAGGACAACTGTAGCCTACATTTTTCCGGTTAGGATGATTGTGTTATGCTGTAGCTACTTCTGTGAATGTTCAAACATTGCATCCAAAAATAAACTGCTCACATTCTGGACATAACTTTGTAAGGACTGTGTTTGTGTAAATAGTTTCTGAAAAAAGTATGGCCAGCTCAATTGCTGATTGTTGCGTCATTCGAAACTGGCCGTTCTAAATGACCGTTCTAATCACACGGGTGTGATCGTACGCTTCAGGGACCACTGTAGAACGATCACACCCGTGTGATGGTACGTGTGAACAACCTCTTCCGTGGTGCCCCAAATCCTAATGAGTTCATTGTTACATGATTAATTTAATCGGGTAACAATTAAACATAGTTAGTTGATTAAATAAATAACAATCCCGAGGTGACGGTTTTGGAGAGTCTGGCGTGCCCAAAGTAAAATGCCTCCCACTCAGGCCCAGAAAATAGGATATGCACATAATTAGCACTATTGGATAGGAAACACTGAAGTTTCTAAAAGTGTTAACATAATGTCTGTGAGTGTAACAGAACAGATATAGCAGGCGAAAACCCGAGAAAAATCCATCCAGAATGACTGTTTTTTGTGTCCTTGCTCTGTTTGACAGTCTCCCTATTTATTTCAAAGGCAAGCAGTTCCGAGATTTCAGTACCTATGGCTTCCACTAGATGTCAACAGTCTCTATACAAAACCAGGAAACGTTAGCCCTGACCAGAACGGATAGGTAGAGAATATGGTCCAGGGAGCTCAGATGTCAACAAGCTTTGCAGGCGCGCAACCGAGTGCGCGCTCCACTGTTTTTTCCTTTCTTATCATTCAGGTTACAATCCGGCTACAAAGGAAACATAAAAAATTATGTTTGATTTGTTTGTAGAAATATGATAGGTATAATTTCAACGCGTTCTCTTCACGGTTCTATGGGCGACTCGATGGTGGATTTTATGAACATAATGCGCCAACCAAACAGAGATTTGTGGATATAATAAATGACTTTTTCTAACAAAAGAACCATGGCTTGTCTTTGTTGGACACTTGGGAAGCCCTCAGCAGAAATTCATCAAAGGTAATTGATTTGATATTAGCGATTTTATGCGTTTTGTGAGACCCGGGTTGGGTTATGGATTTATGCTAATGCGTAAATATTAGAGGTGCTACCCTCAAACAATCAAATGTTGTGCTTTCGCCGTAAAGCCTTTTTGAAATCTGACAACGCTGTGATATTGCCAAGAGTCAGAGCTTTTGATGGCTATGAAACACTTGTATATTGATTAATTTTTTATAATTCAACTTTTGGATTTTGAATTTGGCGCTTTACATTTCACCGGTTAGTGTCGGGAGTGGGGCGCTAGCTAGCGTAAGAGGTTAAGAGACTCGGTTCAGTTTGTTAGACCTCTAATCAGCTCTGTGCTGGGCTAGGGTTAGATCCAAGGTTAGGTTAAACAGCAGAGTAGTACCAGGAACAAATACTCACAAACTGAATTCTATACTCACACACTCACACATAAGCAAATACGCACACACACACACACACAAACACACACACACTGAATAAGCCCTGGAGGAACGAGATAGGGACAGAGGTTGCACGGTTCCACAGAGGACAGTAATGATGCAGGAACACCAGATTGCTCAGTCTCAGCAGCATTAGCTCTGCTGACGTGGTCCCCGGGACCACTGGGGATCCACTAGAGATCCACCAGAGAGATCCTGCCGCCGCAGGGTAGCAGATTCCACTGTATCACCTGGGCTCTAGTGGGGGATCAGGGTCAGGAGACAGACCAGGCTCAGACTCTGGGTCGCATTGTGTACATATATTTATGTACATATATAACATATATAACATGCTTTTCAAGTCTTCATTGTATTGTGTCCTTATTGAAACACCCTGTTTGATGTCTCTTACATACCCTGGCATTTCGAGAAACATGGCTACAGCTGAATCACTGACGTTCAAGAGAAGGTGTCTGTCTGTGTTTCAACTTCTTTCCATGCTCTCTAATATCTAACACGATGCTCCTCATGAAATGTGTGTATGTCTGTGTGTGTGTGTGAGTATGTGTGCGTGCGTGCATACTTATGTGTGTGTGTACCCAATCCCAGTTTCTGCTTTTATTCCCCAAAATCCCCCAATCCTGATAAAAGGTTGTGTGTGCGTTGTTTCTAGTTAGCTGTTTAGACTAGACTTCCCAATGTAAATACCAGGCATTTATTTTGAGCTTGTGTGTTAAT
The DNA here is from genome assembly GCA_003317085.1 of Hucho hucho. Classification (NCBI taxonomy): domain Eukaryota; kingdom Metazoa; phylum Chordata; class Actinopteri; order Salmoniformes; family Salmonidae; genus Hucho; species Hucho hucho. Next base: position 67,722 of record QNTS01006807.1, read on the forward strand.
TCCAGAATTTGAAGTGTGGAGATTTTCCTTTCAACAGGATCCTTTGAGCTTTTGAAGAAGCAGAGAATAAAGCAACGATCCTCCTCTCTGTCTCCGGGGTCGGTGGGGCTCTTTGGTTTGTTGTGTCCCCTGGTTGTGCCTGGCATCGCCGGGGGACCAGAGCTCCGCCATGCCTCCACTGTCCTACTTCTCAAATCTCTCAGAAAAACATTATTTCTCTCCTCTCACTCACTCTCTTATTTCTTTCCTCCCTCCTTCTTTTTTTCTCTCTCCCTGAACTGCACTTCTTTCATGTGGAGTAAAATGGCTTACTATACCCGGGGTTGACGGATCCAAGTCCGCGCTGCTGGTTTTGAGCTTTGACTTTTTGAAGTCTCAGGGAGATAAACACATTTTTGTCTGCAGGAGGGAATGAAGGGAGGGAGGGAGGGAGGGAGGGAGTGGAGGGGGGGGGCAGAAGGGGAGGGGGAGAGAGAGGAAGAGAGGGAAGGGGAGGGAGGGATAGAGGGGAAGGAGTGAATGGAGAGAGAGATAGAATGGAGACAGGGAGGGGAAGGGGGAAGGAGAGATGGAGGGAGAGAGGGAGAGAGTGTAGCGTAGGAGGGAGGATGTGAAAACAGAGGGATGAAACAGACAGCAGAAGAGGACGAGGCCGTTCTGGTGTCGAGCAGAAGAGGACGAGGCTGTTCTGGTGTCGCTCTGAAGCTTGTTGAGGAGAGAGAGAAGAGAACCGTCTACTGTCACCTAAGTAGCCTAGTGGTTAAGAGTGTTGGGCCAGTAACCAAAAGGTCTCTGGATTGAATCCCTGAGACCACTAGGTGAACAATCTGCTGATGTGCTTATGAGCAAGGCATTTAACCCCAATTGCTCTGGATAAGAGTCTCTGCTAAATGACTAAATTGGATATCTGCAACCCTGAGGTCACATTAATTTGAACTTTTTCTCTCGCCGTAGGGAACATTAAGTAACTTATGAAAACAATTATGTTGATAGATTAACTCAGAGTCTGAGTCTTGGACAGGGTCTGAAATATATATTTCTTATTGAAGCTAAGCAAACATTTACCTCCCCAAACATTTGCCACCTCTGCTGTTCTATTCACATACAGGGTGTAGAATTGCTCATAGATGAAACATTTCACCTTTGTCTCCGCGCTCCTCCGTGGCAGAAATAAGAAAAACATTTAATCACAAAGTCAGTAAAAGTAACAATATGACAATCAAAAACTTGGGCCTTCCCTCGGCTAGAGGAATGTGTCAATCAAAGTCTCTTTCATGTGGGTAAACTCCCAGGCTGACTCAGAGCAAGGTCAAACTGTTAGGTAAGGAAGAGCATCAAACCAATGACTTTCTCTTCACCAGGGACATGGTGGCTCTATATCCACTGTGGTGGTGGAACGTAAACCGTTTACTGGAGATTGAAGTACACAAAGTGTCAGAAGCCAGAGAGACAGCACAAGCACACACAGAAGGGAATGTGTGTCTTTGTGTTTGACTGGGTCTCTGTTTTGGTTGGAGGGAGAGATAGAGATGGAGGGAGTGTGGGTAGAGAGCAAGAAGAACCCCAGGAGAGAAAGGAAAGGTTGAGAGAAGAAAAACATTGAGAGAGAGAAAAACAGCCATCACAGAGGGATAATGGAGACCTTTGAGATGAGGCTCTTTGGGCCACTGAAAGGTTTCAGCTGTCTCTGGGGTCCACAATGACAAACACACACACACCCACACACTCACAACTAGAAAATAGGCACAGGAGAGCAGTGACAGAGGTAACTACCAAAAGTCTGATTGTGAGTAATGCCAAAAGCACACCCAAATGACCCCATTTAATATTTCATAGGAAGGAGGTCCTATGCCCTGTACAGCAAATATATATCATTCATACATGTGATTGTAGAACACTAGCCTGATCTGACTATGCTTGTGAATGTAGTCAGCAGCATCACCAATATTACATTATATTTGTACAGAGTTGAAACAGGTTAAAAGTAGGTTGAAAGAACGGTAGAGTATCTCTCAGTTCTTCTCTTGATGTTCTGTGTCGCGTTGGAAGGATGTGAGATTCCCCGTCATCAAAGGCCTTAGTATTTATGTCTGCGGTGGGATCAGAGTACAACTAAGAGCCAGTCTACCCATAGAGTACTCTCTCCATCCGTCTGTCTGTCTTCTTTAATCTCTGTTTAAATTGTTCCCCAAGCAGCCTGTCGTACTGTATGTTTTTCCTCTGAACGTGAACGAATAACCCTTTGAAGCGAGGCAGGGTTGTGGTTTTATCCAGGGGCTATGCCTACCTTTAATCTACGAGCACAGGAAAAAAATATATATTTTGAAAGAAAATGAATGTTAAGGAATATGCTATCAGGATGCTCAGGCTCATTGTCTGTACAGTAGTAGTGCATCTCTCTCACATTACTAGCTAGTCACGTATCCAGTATGTTTTACAGGGCATCTGTAAGGAAATGAAGCTGTGTCTGATAACAGTGCAATGTTGCAGGCTCATCACTCTTAGGCACATCTGACATCAGAATAATTCCATATGAATGATTGAGATAACACATCATCTCTCTGTCTCGGGGTCTGAGGCTATTTGGTGCGTTAGGGTCAGTGTCCTGTTAGTGACTGAGGGGATGTGTGGGAGGATTCAACTAATAGAAGGTTGCATTTACTGCTTAATTGTTATTGATGAATTGACGCTTGAACAAAGCCTTGTTAGAACAAACAAATCCCCCTCTCCCTTCATCACTGGCACTCTCTTCCTCTCTTCCTCTCTTCCTCTCTCTCTTCCCCACTGGGCACCCTCTCTTCCCTCACTTCCTCTCTCTCCTCCCCACTGGGCACTCTCTCTTCCTCTTTTCCTCTCTCTCCTCCCCACTGGGCACTCTCTCTTCCCTCTCTTCCTCTGTCTCCTCCCCACTGGGCACTCTCTCTTCCCTCTCTTCCTCTCTCTCCTCCCCACTGGGCACTCTCTCTTCCTCTCTTCCTCTCTCTCCTCCCCACTGGGCACTCTCTCTTCCCTCTCTTCCTCATGTTCACTGTTCTCGTTAGCTCAGATTTCTGGCCAGTGTTTGGTCGTGACTCTGTGGCAGATGCTCCGATGCGCTTTGGTATGTTGTGTTTCTGTGTGTCTGTTTCATGACGCTCTGCTCTCCCCGTCTCATTCCTCCTGGTATTTCTGGGTTATTTCCACCTTTGCATCACCCTGCGGACCGAGCGACGCATCTCACGGACTCCCTCAAAGCCCCTCTGAACCAGCCTGACTGGCTTGGCCTGCTACTTCTGAGGTAGCATCCAGTGTGGGCGGACACACACACACAAAAACCTCATACACACAAACAAACATGCATATGCACAAAAATCTTCATATATACACCAGACACGCACAAATAGTCTTGTACACACACACACACACACACACACACACACACACACACACACACACACACACACACACAGGGCTGCAGTGAACATTGGCACACTTAAAATAAGTGCTATTGCCCCGGAGGAGCAGAAAGTTATCAAAGGAGTTCACCAGAGCCGGAACAAGCATGGGGGGGGCACAACAATCCTCTGTTCCCCCACCACACACACACACCTAACACCACCCAAGACAGTTCAAGCTACTCTGAAGATCCGCCCCTTCCGGCCCTCCTGCCCCCCCTCAAGCCCATGGGATCAACCAGACTCTCTTCCCTGAGATCAGAGGTCACATGAAAACACAGATTCAAAGAGAATCCTGCTAATTCCTGCTATTCTTCTCAGTTGAAAGCATTTGATGGTAGCCTGAAATTAACAGACAATAAAAAAATGTTTAGTACAAAGCAGGCATCTGAAAATGACTGGAAGTGAGATAAACTGAAATAGAAGGGACTCTCCCCCAGAGCAGCATTTGGTTCTCTGGGGGCAGAGTGTGTCAGTCTGTCTCTAATGAGCACAGTGTGTGGGCTTGACTGTTTCTGCCACTGCGACTGTGATGCAGCCCAGACAGATGAAAGGTCAGCTCTACCTTCCAGGCCTCTCAAATAAATGTTTTATTTTATTTTTTAAGATAATAATATAGCAATGTTGCTCCAAATAACCTTAGAAGTGGGGCCCGGGGGGACAGAATTAAAGGGCGGACAGGGACTCCAGGCGTGACCCCCTTTAGATCAGTGTGTCAGAGTAGTGAATGTGTGGAGGAGTAGTGCCTCAAGGTGAGGGAGTGCTTAGTGGATGGCAGAGATCACATCAGGGTCAAGGTTTCTGACTGATGGTGTCACTGTGGAATGGGAAGGTGTGAGAATCTCAGAGAATCCAAAACACTGTGACATTTTGTTGTAATCAACTCTCAACTCACCTGTGTAGTGAGAGGAGAATGAGGCAGTCGGCAACTTGCTAGCGCCAAAGCACAGCGTGAGGATTCAAACCTCGCTGCAACTCCCCAACGGGCTCGGGAGACGAAGGTCGAGTCATGCGTCCTCCGAAACATGACCCGCCAAACCGCACTTCTTAACACTCGCCCACTTAACCCGGAAGCCAGCTGCACCAATGTGTTGGAGGAAACACAGTTTTTCTGATGACGAGGTCAGCCTGCAGGCGTCCGGCTTGCCACAAGGAGTCGCTAGAGCGCAATGAGCCAAGTAAAGCCCCCCCAGCCAAACCCTCATGACGCTGGGCCAATTGTGCGCCACCTTATGGGAATCCCGAACACGGCCGGTTGTGACACAGCCCCGGAACGAACCCGGCTCTGTACTGACACCTCTAGCCCTGTGATACAGTGCCTTAGACCGCTGCGTCACTCGGGAGGCCCCTGATGTACGGTTTTTATGGTAAAGTTATTTACACTACACAGCGTCACATCGTATGCTTGAGTTCCTAACTTGAGACCTCTAATTTGAAGTGACTCAATTAGATAATTGTAGAACTCTGATTCCTAGAATCAGCTCTTTGTATCTAGTCTATTGTGAATTGCATAACGGTTCACTTTATGAGGCTGGTGATGCCCAGCTTAATACCTGGAGTCATCAGACTCAAATTGATATTTGAGAATGTTCATACTGATGCAGTGTTTACTTCCGGGTAAACACAAATCCACACCTTGCATATTTGTGTGTGTATAACCACGTTTCCATCCACAGATTTTATGCAAGTAAAGTACATGAAAAAATCACGACAGCTGTGATGGATACAAGTTTCGGTACATTTTTCTAAATGCAGACTGATCATTTATGCAAGAAATGGCAGTGGAAACGCCTTTATGCGCAAATATTGATACAATGACCATCAAATCGAAGTGACATGGTGTGTGGTCCTCCCACTACGACTCAGGAAACCATGCAGTTTATTAGGCTACAGACTAAATAATTTACAATGAACTTCACAGGGTGGTGAAAGTGTACGGTGATCTTGATGCTGCTTTCCAATTTATCGATTGTCTTATTCTAGTGACATGATGGTCGATGCTGGACTGCCGTTTGACGAATACAGATATTCTCGCTCTTATCCATAATCTCATCATGTAGACTAGCCTATGGGGAGGAATGGGAAAAGAGCGTACCCGCGCTGTATCTGCTGGCTGTTGGCTAGAGCTCACATACCAAGACCAGAGTAGGCACCTTTTTTATTTACCGCAGTTTTTGTGTTTTTGTGACAAAACTATCAGTAGAGATGAAAATGCGCACATTGAACACATTGAACCTTCGTTTTTTTCTCGGTACATGAAAACCTAAGCGAAAAAATACATGTTGTGTTCACTATGTCATCACACACTGATTTTATCTGAAACACGTCCGTTTGGTGGAAACACACCACCGGTGGGAAAATTAGCATATTTTCTTCATGCAGATTTTAGAATATTTTAATGAAATGAGAAAAAAGAAGAAACACACACTGATCTTGATAGTATCACTGCTCTTGATAGTATCACTGCTCTTTAATAAGCTTTCTTAGAAACGTATTGCGCATCTCCGCTGCTTTTTCTAGATTATCCTCTGTGGAGTGGCATTTACTGCGCAGTCTGAAAAACTGGCTTCTTGGAAGTCATCTTTTTAATTGCTCAGGGTGGAAGCTGTCCCCTTGCAATAGAGTATTTCTGTCTGTTTCTTTTCTATACAGAGTTGTTAACAGGGTTCCATTTGATTTCTCAATCCACATATCGAGGTAATGAACACATTTAGTGTCACGTTCAATAGTGAATTTGAGATTGGAGTCAATGGCATTGAGTAATGCCATAAAGTCTGACAGCTGTCCTTCCGTTCCTCCCAATATGCAAAAAATGTAGTCAATATATCGATACCACTTCAGGAATTTATTCAAACATGGATTTCAGTTTTCATTATTAACAAAACGTTCTTCAAAAATACCCACATGAAGGTTAGCATAGCTCGGAGCGAATGTGGAGCCCATCGATGTTCCATTCGTTTGGAGATAGTATTCATCATCAAACCTGAAATAGTTATACGTCAAAACATATTCAGCCAGCTCTAGAATAAAGTTTGTTGGTGGGAATTCGTTAGTACAGTATCTCTGACATTTCAGTTGCCCAGGCTCCCCATATGGATAGATCCCATCCTTCTCACCTCACATGGTTCCCAGCCCATATCCCCAGTTATTGCAAGTATAGGTGCAAACTTGTGGACACCTAAAGTAACGCTTTGTTATGAACATGTTCGTTTTTAAAATACCTCTTAAAGCCCTACACTCCTGCTGAATAGTCCAGAACAGGGCACACGCATGTCTGATACAGTTTGGAATACGTAGCATAACCAATATCTTTGAGTGCTTTTGTTTTTCCTATAACTCCCCCAAGAGCTCTACTTGCTGAGTCAGCCAGGATAGATGTTGCGTACAGAAAGGTAAAATGTTCATCAATAAAAATAAAAAGACCCAAATATTTATAAATGTTAGTAAAGTCAAGATTTTTTCACCAAAACAAAACTGAAAAACACTTAGTAGCTGGTTTTCTAAAATGCATTATCTGTGTTTTTGTCTGGTTAAAACCTCTTAGGGATTACCAGGGCGCTAGCGCCCCGTTCCCGACACTACCCGGTGAAATGTAAGGCGCCAAATTCAAAATCCAAAAGTTTAATTATTAAACATTCATCAGTATACAAGTGTTGCATAGTCATCAAAAGCTCTGATTCTTGGCAATATCACAGCGTTGTCAGATTTCAAAAAGGCTTTACGGCGAAAGCACAACATTTGATTGTTTGAGGATAGCCCCTCTCATATTTTATGCATTAGCATAAATCCATAACCAACACGGGTCTCATAAAACGCATTAAAATCGCTAATATAAAATCCCTTACCTTTCGAAGAACTTCTGCTGAGGGCTTCCCAAGTGTCCATCGAAGACATCCAATGATTCTTTTGTTAGAAAAAGTTATTTATTATATCCATAAATCTCAGTTTGGTTGGCGCGTTATGTTCATAAAATACAGCGTCCACTCACCAATTAAACCGTGAAGAGAACTCGTTCAACCTATACCTATACACTTGTCCAAGAACAATCAAACATCATTGATAATGTATCCTTAGGAACACTTTTATGTATATTTACTAATTATAAAGTTGGCCTAATATTTGACCTGCTATCCTTTCCTTTTTTGGTGTCGCGCGCGCTCGGGCACTTGCGCGGAGGAGAAGACAAATGTAGGCCACTGATCAAGCTTTAAGAAGAACTATTACCATCCAGAGCAACCTAACATCACCAAACACTGTCTAGAGACTGTTGACATCCAGTGGAAGCAATAGGTACTGCAATCTTACGCCCATATATGGCTGTTTTCAATAGGGAGGGGTTCAAAATGAGGCAATGTGTCAAAAACACTTTTTCCAGGACAGAAATTCCTAGGGTTTTCGCCTGCTATATCAGTTCTGTTATACTCACAGACAATATTTTAACACTCTTAGAAACTTCAGAGTGTTTCCTATCCAATAGTACTGATTATCTGCATATCTTAGTCTCTGGGCCTGAGTGGCAGGCCTTTTACTTTGGGCACGCCAGACTCTCCAAAACCGACACCTCAGCTGCCGCTCCCTAAGAAGTTAAATTCCTTCCTAAAATGTTCTCTTGTATTCCCATCTTTACACTGTATAAATAAGTACTCAGCCTTGCGCAATACTGACCATAGATCCCTTAACTCATCATTCCAATAAGGCCTGTTCGGCTTTCCTGGACTTGGGGGTGTGCTCTTAATTGACATTTTTTCCCATTTCAGAATATATAATATCACAAAATGTTTCATACCACACATTGTTTCTTGGCATCTTTCCAGAGTTTCGATGAGTTCCACCAGAGCTCTACATGCCATTTCAGGACATAGAAAGTAATTTGGCACTTTTCTTTTCTTACACTTAGGCCTATGAGGGGTATGTATCCTTTGCCCCGAGTGATGCACAGCAGTACCTGGTTGAGAAAGTTTGTGGCCAACAGAAAATATCATAAATAAAAGAGAATGATCAGGAAGTCAACTTTTTTTCTCCAATTAAGTCAAAACAAAACATCTGCATTCTTCAACCATCTGGTTAGGGGGTAACACCTTAAATTCCAAACAAGTTTCTAGACAGTCGTGGAGGGTAACTATATAGTCCACCACAGCTTTTCCTTTGCCAGATATGGATGTAAAGTTATCGCTGAAGGGGCATATCCTTCCATTAATGATACACGTTTTAGAGTCCCGAAGGAATTCTAATAGGGTTTCCCCAGGATGATTAACAAAGTCATCCAAAGCAACACGCGATGGAATATCATCAATATCATTTATATAGTTATCCCCAATTCGACTGTTAACTTGTTAGGGATCACTGCACAACTTGACCGTTTTGGAGAGCCTGGCATGCCCAAAGTAAAATGCCTCCCATTCAGGCCCAGAAAATAGGATATGCACATATTTGGTACCATTGGATAGGAAACACTCTGAATTTTGTAAAACTGTTAACCATTTGTCTGTGAGTAAAACAGAACGGATATGGCAGGCAAAACCCCGAGGAATTTCTGTCCTGGAGAAAGTGGTTTTCACAGAGTGCCTCATTTGGAACCCCTCCCTCATGAAAATGCCCATAAAAGGGCATATGAATGCAGTACCTATCGCTTCCTCTGGATGTCCACAGTCTCGAGAAAGTGTTTTGATTCTGTTCAGATTAATTAGAGCAGAGAAGAAGAGGGAATAAGGAAGTGCCTCTTTGGAAGTCTATAGTAGTGGGCGCGCGCTCTTGGGAAGCGCGCACTGTGTTTTCCTCCGTCTGTAGAGCTCAGTTTATATTCCGGTTGATTTATTATAGTAAATATACGTAAAAGTGTTCCTAAGGATACATTTAAAATTATGTTTGATTGTTCTTGGACAAGTTTATAGGTATAAGTTGAACGAGTTCTAGTCACGTTTCAATGGAGGTGTGGACGCTGTAGTTTCTGATTATAACGTGCGAACCAAATGGAGATTTATGGATATAATAAATGACTTTTTCTAACAAAAGAACCATGGATTGTCTTCGTTGGACACTTAGGAAGACCTCAGCAGAAGTTCTTCAACAGGTAATTGATTTGTTTTTGCTGTGAAATGTGTTATGTGTGTGCCACGCTGGCTAATGAATTCATGGCTATGAGAAAGTATGTGAGGTGCTACCCTCAAACAATCAAATGTAGTGCTTTCGCCATAAAGCCTTTTTGAAATCTGACAACGCTGTGATATTGCCAAGAAACAGAGCTTTTGATGAGTATGGAACACTTGTATATTGGTGGATGTTTAATAATTCAACTTTTGGATTTAGAATTTGGCGCCTCACATTTCACCTGGTAGTGTCGGGAGTGGGGCGCTAGCGCCCCAGTGATCCCTGAGAGGCTACGATCCACACGTAGGTAAACAGCTTCTGCTTCTGTGTATAGGTATACTTGACTTATCAAATGACTATAGAAAGAGGATGCATCTCTACCCCATGTGGATTGTTCAGATGGCAAATAACATGAAAACACAACAAAGCAATAATCTGACTCCCTATGTTCAAAGCACAAACCAATAAATCCTTCCATGGCTTTATCGATCATTTCAATTTGATATGCTATCATCATATCAGACTTTACACCTATCCCCACTCCCCCAGAACCCCTGGGGGTGTTCACATGAGTTTTTCTGTTGTGTCCATACCATGCATACCCTTCAATATCAATAGTTTTTTGCCGACGCAAATGCGTTTCATTTATTGAGATAATGTCTGGGTTTAAGGATTTTAGTATTATTCGCAGTTTATTGTTCCATGTAGTCCATCTGTTAACATTCCAATGCGCTATTGAAATCGAATCTTGAAGGGGATGGGAAGCCCCTCAGTATGTAGTAGATCTGTCCACCCCATGTCCTTGTCTGCTGTTGTCCTTCTGGTTGATCTTGTTTCATGACCCGTCTGCTTCCCGTGACAAAATAGTCCTTTCCTCCTGGTATTTCTCTCAGTAGCGTCTTGAAGTTCAGTTCTATAAGGCGATCGGGGTGGGACTTGGCTGATCGAAGGAAGACTTTGTTATAATCAGGATGTTCTCGCAGCTTTTGTTTTTTCCGTAACAGAGCCACTTTCTCCTCCACGGACCGACACTCCACCTTCACAACCTCCAGACGTCCAACTTCAAGAGCTTAGTGGTCTTGTAGCTGCTTGTTATTATTCTCCAGTTGAGTGAGCAAAGCTGTATGATCATCCTGAACGGCTTTCTCCAAAGATGCACGCAAGTTGTCAACTTTACTATTCATTCCTTTTTCAATACTCAGCTTCATTTCGTCCATCTTTTTTTCAATTTTTGTACCTAGACTCCTTATCTCTGTCATGAGATTAGCCATGCTATTGGCTCTTTCTTTCTTTGATAAATTTGTCTCCATGCTTTTCTCACCACTGCATAGATTTCTGCGTAGAGTCCATATATTTCAGTGGTTAAGTGTTTCTGCTATTGCTATTCAAGTTAACGTTAGATAGCCAGCTGAATGTAACATTATAGCTAGGCTATTTTTATTTTTTTTATTTCCCCTTTATTTAACCAGGTAGGCAAGTTGAGAACAAGTTCTCATTTACAACTGCAACCTGGCCAAGATAAAGCACAGCAGTTCGACACATACAACAACGCAGAGTTACACATTGGAGTAAACAAACATACAGTCAATAATACAGTAGAAAAAAACAAATCTATATAAATCTATAAATCTATAATCTATAGCAAATCTATAACAAATCTATATACAATGTGTGCATAGCCAGATTACTAGCCAGATTACTCGCCAAACAATCCCCAACAAATCCGTCTATTGACTGTCTTTCACCCTCACGGGATTCAGACTTCAGCTGCTTCCATTTACGATCCGATCGCTATGTTTTAAACTTTGAAAATGTTTAAATTTAAAAAGTTGTATATAGTTAGGTCCCATAAAGAAGCAGCAGCATTTTTCACTGTGTGCACTGGTTTGTACATGTACAGACAAACCATTTGATACGAAAGTTATTTCGCAAGACTAAACTGTTTTAGGCCTAGAAACCCAAGAAAGAACTGGTACTCATTTTAAACACAAAAGCAAATTCTGTCCTATAGTTAATAACTCCTCGATCTATACCTATTGTAGGATACTCTAATAGGAAGCCATGTCAGTATATACGAGAAAAACAAACCACATTCAGAAGAACCTCACCAGGACAGAAGAACAGGCACTTAATGAACTTATGAAAGATGAATCTTTGGTTATTAAATCTGCAGACAAGGGGGTTGCTGCGGTCGTTTTAGACTATGTAAAATATAAAGAAGAGATTCAGAGACAACTCAGTAATGAACATTTCTATAGAAAACTGAGTGTTGGAACACCCACACGGGGGTGTTCCAAAGGGAGATATGCTCTAATCTGGAGCCTTATTAAACAACCTTATCTCAAAACCTGAATATGAAGACCTTTGCTGCACATGTGCCATACGTCCATGCCTGTACATTTTGGCAAAATTGCACAAACCTAAAACACAACATTGGCAATTATCCAGGCAGACCAGTGGTGGCAGGAATAGGCTCAATGCTAGAGCCATTGTCGAACTTCGTAGACTCTTTTATTACATCTCATGTGCAAGCATTGCCATCACATGTAAAATACTCTATAGACTTCATAAACAAGATCTCACCAATAACGGGATTAACAGAAGACTGTCTTTTGGACACATTAGATGTCGAGAGTCTATATACCAGCATTCCCCATACAGGTGGCTGGTAGCCCTAGATCACTATTTGAGAGACAGAGATACTAACAAATTCCCACCAACAAACTTTATTCTAGAGCTGGCTGAATATGTTTTGACGTATAACTATTTCAGGTTTGATGATGAATACTATCTCCAAACGAATGGAACATCGATGGGCTCCACATTCGCTCCGAGCTATGCTAACCTTCATGTGGGTATTTTTGAAGAACGTTTTGTTAATAATGAAAACTGAAATCCATGTTTGAATAAATTCCTGAAGTGGTATCGATATATTGACTACATTTTTTGCATATGTGGAGGAACGGGAGAAGAGCTGTCAGACTCAATGACATTGACCCCAATCTCAAAACGGACAGACATAATCTATTTCAAGGGGACAGCTTCCACCCTGACATGCTGACCAAACTTGACTTAATTTTTTTCACCCACACCAGAAGCGATCAGGACACGCACGTTGTAATATCACAACAAACTCTGAACCAATTATATTAATTTGGAGACAGGTCAAAAAGCATAAGCATTTATGGCAATTTAGCTAGCTAGCTTGCTAATTTGTCCTGGGATATAAACATTGGGTTGTTATTTTACCTGAAATGCACAAGGTCCTCTACTCTGACAATTAGTCCACAGATAAAACGGTAATCCTGATTTGTTTCTCGTCATCTCTCCTCCTTCCAACAAGCTTCTTTTTCTTCTTTGGACTTTATATGGCAGTTGGCAACCAACTTCAACCGACTGGAGTGTGGACGTCAGTTCATCTTTCAATCACCAATGTGGGATTAAGTTTCTAAAAACCAATTAGGAGATTTGAGAGGCAGGACTTTCAAAGCTTTAGGCGTCACAAATAGAACCAACTTCTATTTTAGCTCCTGGCCACGCAGACCGTGCGAGCAGTATGGGTGCAATGATTGAATAACATGTATGTGTACATTTATTTTGCAACGTTCGCGCACGCAACGTGATCGGTGTGGTCAGCATGTGAGCCATTAAAAAGAGGACTTCCAAGAAGTGGCAGGGCGGCAGGTAGCCTAGTGGTTAGTTGGACTAGTAACCGAAAGGTTTCAAGATCAAATCCCAGAGTTGACAAGGTAAACATCTGTCGTTCTGCCCTGAACAAGGCAGTTAACCCACTGTTCCTAGGCTGTCATTGTAAATAAGAATTTGTTCTTTACTGACTTGCCTAGTTAAGTTTTTCAGACTGTGCCGTAAATGCCACTCCACAGAGGATTATCTAGAAAAAGCAGCGGAGTTGCGCAATAGGTTTCTAAGAAAGCTTATTAAAGAGCAGTGACACTATCAAGAGCGGTGACACTTTCAAGAGTGGTGACTATCAAGAGCGGTGACACTATCAAGAGCAGTGATACTATCAAGAGCAGTGTGTGGGTTTCTTATTTTTTCTCATTTCATTCAACTGTTACCATGCACCTGCAACAAAGATAGCTCAGATGTGTGAGTGTCTTTTGAATTTTAAATATTTGCATGAAAATCTATCACGAATTGGATGGAAACGTATGAGTGTGTGTGTGTATTTCTGTGTTTATAACCAGTACCTAGGCTTTAGCTTTCTTGTCCTCCTCCCACCTCTGTTGACGTTAGAGAAGACGTTCCCAGGCATTTGGCCTCCTCAGTGTAAAGAGGTGGCCAACTGGAATTCAACCGTGGGTAAAGCAGGAGTCAAAAGCAGTCTGAAATATGGGTTCCCTCCTCACTGTCTGTGGCGCTCACAGCTCCACATCTCCTTAGTCCTACTCTGTCATCAGATCTCGCATCCACATCTCCTTTTTGGGGGTTTTGCATTGTTTTTGGAGGGGTTTGTTGTGTATGAGATGCATACAGTATTTTACATTGATATTCTACTGATGTTGTGATCTTCTGTTTTATTGGTCAATAAGAGTTTACCAGAGATTTCTGTTGTCATCACTGAAAACCAAGAAACACTGGTAACACGGTCAAACATAAACATGATTTACAGAGAAATAGGTTTGAAAACCCATCCCTGTACATGTTCACAAATAAAAGCTAAACCCATATACATATACCTGGTAGTAAGACATTCCTAGGCTTGATGTGTTTCATGGTTTCAAAGACCATGTTGCCAATCAACATACATTGTGTGGGAGATTGTTTGTTTCATTCTTTAACTTGAGCTCTCTACAGATGTTTCTTGTTTCACTTTTCATTTAGTGTGGGTTCCAGATTTCAAACAAGTCGGGTGCTTTCTCTCTGTGGCAATCAAACTCTAAAGCAACAGCATGAAAATAGGAATTAATTTGTGTGGCTGATTGAACTTGAATTCAATTCCTCCAAAGACAGCACAGCCGAAATCTGCCTCCCTCTCTCATCAAGACAGTTTTATCAACTTTTTCATCTGATGTGAGCATTTCAATATTTGCCCAATAGTTGTTCTCCTTTCTTCTCCGGCTCTACGGCACAGTTCCACATTCTCTCCAAAATGTAATTGGTTCATAAATCAAAGAAGATGTGTGTGAAGATGAAAAAAGAGATTCACACAGTAGTTGAGAACCTTGTAACAATGAAGACTATCATCATACACTTGTAGTTGTATTCAACTTTTAGCTTAGAATCTGAGGGGCCCTCGCCATCTCTCTCTGTCTTCCTCTCTCCCTCTATCTCTCAAACCCTCTCCTCTATCTCTCCTCTCACATGCTCTTTTACTCCTCTGTCTCTCTCTCTTTCTCTCTCTCCCACTCCCTCTTTACATCTCTCTCTCTTTCTCAATCATTCTCTCTCTCTCTCTTTCTCTCACACACACACTTTTAATTTGATTCTGCATATTATTCTGACTCCTGGGGCTGTTGTTGTGCTTTATTTGAGGTGAGGATATACACACATCTCTCTCCATCTCTCTCCCTCCTCTCCTTTCTCTCCCTCTCTCTCTCTCCATAAATTTCTCTGCATCGCTGTCTCTCTTCCACCCTCTCCTTCCCCTCTCTCTGTTTTTCAGTAATTATCAGTGGAATGTAAGTCCACTCACAGTACTGTAGTCTGTGCTCTACCTCTCAGAAATAATGAAAAATACCATCATCTATCTCTCCACTCATGGCATGTACAGTACATTAAGTTGTCCACTTGTCCCATTACAGGAAGAGCTGCTACGATTACACACATACATCAGAGTACAGACATGACATGATTAGTGGTGTTTGTTAAATTCTTCCACAAGTCTTTAGGGGAGGTTGATGAGGCTGTGAGAGGAAAGGGAAGGTGATGCTTCACTGTGTCTCTGGCACCCCAGGGCAACAAAACAACTTTATACATGCTAAGTTTATCTATGAAATGTATATTTAGGCAGAATTCATACATTAGAAACAGAAAGGAATATTAGATGGTTTTAAAACTTTTAAATGGTTTCTTTCTTGCGTTGATACAGTATATTGTACACTGGCCTGGCCATCTTCCCTCTCTCTCTGTAAGGTGCTTTGCAGCAGCGTAACAGGTGGTGTGGGAGATATTTGGGCCACTCAGAGGCAGCCTTGGAATGATCCCGACCGGAGGAGCAGGATTCAGAGGATCATCCTGGATGTGGAAGGTGACTATCCAAGATGAGCCCTTACAAACTCCCGGCCTCAGTTCAGAAATACTCACACAAACAAACACTGATACACACACACACAAACACACACACAAACACACACACCTACAGTACCTTACACCAGGCACGTGCACAGATAGGTCTCTACTGGTGCAGGAACACCTCTTGTTAAAAGATAACCCTTCTGATTGGTGGGATTTTCTTTAAGAACTTCTTTTTTTTAAAGCTCGTTTCTGTATTGTAGCTTTAAATGTAACAAATTGCGTCTGAAACGAATACGATAAGTGACTTTGGAGTCGCTAGCATGTGTCGTGTCAGGGACAGGATAGGGGCACGTGTAGTCCGGCTGTTTGTCTGCAGCAGAACTAATTCAAATCAAGTAAAGACTAGTGAGCTTGCTGTTTCATCTCGGTAGCTAGGTACATTCACGATGATCAGCATATAGCTACCCCTGTAGTGGTAACATTAGCTGTTTCATCTAGCTAGCTAGGTACATTCACGATGATCAGCATATAGCTACCCCTGTAGTGGTAACATTAGCTGTTTCATCTAGCTAGCTAGGTACATTCACGATGATCAGCATATAGCTACCCCTGTAGTGGTAACATTAGCTCGCTTAGACTAAAATGTGTGATCAGTGAGTGTGATTTTGCAGAAAATAAATGAAGGCATATGCCCGCCCAAAAAATGATAATGGAGAATTTTGTTACAGGAGGAGCAGACAACCATGAGCACCTGCCCCATCAAAAGCTTTTGCACGGCCCTGGACTACACAACACACCACAAACCTAATCAGCCAGTTCACAGAAGGTCGCAGAAGGTCACTTTGAAGCCTGTAAAGGCGTAGTGACTGTAGTGGGGGTAAAAGACATTTCTCTATGAAAGCCTTTATCTCTGTGTGCTCCACAAGAGAAAGCTGTTATTCTGGGTGATACAGGTATGCAGAGCACCATACTCCTGCGACACGGACTGCAATAAGATAGGGCTTTTACACTGACTCGGTGTTGGCGTGTGTGTTTGTGAGGGAGATAGCGGAAGAGAAAGAGACGGGAGAGAGAGAAAGAAAGAAAGTCAGAGATAAAGAGAGATTTTGAAGGTCCGTGTACATGTTTACAGTTTTGTCTCTTCACTCCAACCTCAATTTTTTTTTACATTTTTTATTTAACCTTCATTTAACTAGGCAAGTCAGTGACGGCCTACCTTAGTCATACCTTGTCATCAGATCACGCATCCATGGTCTGAACCTCTAACTTGCACTACAGAGATGGACTGGACTAGTGACTCCTGTTCACTTTAATAAGACTCAAACTCAGTCAAACAATGGCCATTAAGATGTCAGAGACACACAACAGGCCACTCTCACAAGGGACCAACACAAAGACGTCTAGGCGGGCAGTGAAGCTACAGTAATGCTACAGGACAGAACAAGGGACAGAACACACAGCTTGACCACCAGAGAGTGAGATGGGGTGGGGGTTGTTGGGTAGAGACATTTTCTGTTTACATCTATGTGTGTGTGTGTGTGTGGACGTGAGTATGTGTGTGTGTGTGTGTATGTGGACGTGTTTAACTATACTTGGACCAGAAGTCCCCACAAGAATAGTAAACAAACAAAAAGTTGACCAACTGGGGACATTTTGTTAGTCCCCACAAGGTCAAATGCTATTTCCAGGCGGTTTAGGGTTAAGGTTAGAATTGGTGTTAGGTTAGTGTTAGGGTTAGGGTTAGGAGTTAGGGTTAGTGTTAGGGTTAGGAGTTAGGGTTAGGTTTACGGTTAGGGTTAGGGTTAAGGTTAAGTTTTTGGGTTAAGGCTAGGGTTAGGGTTAGGGTTAAGGTTAAGGTTATGTTTTTGGGTTAAGGTTAGGGTTAGGGTTAGGGTAAGGGAAATGGAAAGGGTACAGGTTAGGGTTAGGAGTTAGGGAAAATAGGATTTTGAATAGGACTGAATTGTATGTCCCCACAAGGTTAGCTGCGCAAGACTGTGTGTGTGTGTGCTCCAGACGAGCCAGCTATAATAACATACACCTGTATATCCAGAAAGTAACCACTGCAAACAAATCACCTATGGGTGTAGGGGTGTTCTAAACCTATGGGTGTAGGGGTGTTCTAAACCTATGGGTGTAGGGGTGTTCTAAACCTATGGGTGTAGGGGTGTTCTAAACATATGGGTGTAGGGGTGTTCTAAACCTATGGGTGTAGGGGTGATTTGAACCTATGAATGTAGGGGTGTTCTAAACCTATGGGTGTAGGGGTGGTTTGAACCTATGGGTGTAGGATTGTTCTAAACCTATGGGTGTAGGGGTGTTCTTAACCTATGGGTGTAGGGGTGTTCTAAACCTATGGGTGTAGGGGTGTTCTAAACCTATTGGTGTAGGGGTGTTCTAAACCTATGGGTGTAGGGGTGGTTTGAACCTATGGGTGTAGGGGTGGTTTGAACCTATGGGTGTAGGGGTGTTCTAAACCTATGGGTGTCAGGGTGGTTTGAACCTATGGGTGTAGGTGTGGTTTGAACCTATGGGTGTAGGGGTGGTCTGAACCTATGGGTGTAGGGGTGGTCTGAACCTATGGGTGTAGGGGTGGTCTGAACCTATGGGTGTAGGGGTGTTCTGAACCTATGGGTGTAGAATGTAGCAACATTTGAAATTGTGTTTTTTACATTGGATAAAAGTAGAGACAAAATGGTATATCATACACTGCATTTTTGAGGGACAATGGGAAAGTAATTCTGCTTTGTAAGTTGATAAACTTGAAATCTCATTTTTGAGAAAATGGCCTTTGAATGTTTTGGTATTTAGTGAATAGCTCTTCTTTGTGTACTCCCATTCACCATCGTTAACACCCTCTTAACCTTTAGCCCCCCTCATCTTGTTTTGCTCTCGGACCGCACAGAGAGCACACTTGACACTTTGACCAATGATTTGTTTACCTCTGGATAACATGAAAACAACCTAACCAGCTCTGTCGGCAATAATTTCATTGTGCTTTTTTGCCAACGTTTACTGACACCGGCCATATTCAACAGGTGTTGGACACTTTAGCTTAAGACATGTAGCTAGCTAGCTAGGTAAACAATGAACCTAGCTAGGTAAACAACGTGTAAGATCACACATGTCACGTAACGTTAGCTAACGACCCAGCCAACTAACAATAGCTAGCTAAACAACAATGAACATAGTGCCAAATCATGACGTTTCTACCCTTTATGAATCTGCTGGGAGCTAACCAACCAGGTTCAATGTTAGCTAGCTAACATTAGGCTCTAACTAGCAAAGCAAACAGTTCTGGGATACGAATAATAACGTCATACACGTAACGTTAGCTAGGGAGCCAGCTAACGTTAGCTAGCTAGCAAACAGTACACTTTAGCTTAAGACATGTAGCTAGCTAGCTAGGTAAAAAATGAACCTAGCTAGGTAAACAACGTGTAAGATCACACACGTCACGTTACGTTAGCAAACGAGCCAGCCAGCTAACTTTAGCTAGTTAAACAACAATAAACATAGTGCCAAATTATGTTGTTACTACCCTGCATGGATCTGCTGGGAGCTAACCAACCAGGTTCGATGTTAGCTAGCTAACATTAGGCTCTAACTAGCAAAGCAAACAGTTCTGGGATACGAATAATGTCATACACGTAACGTTAGCTAGGGAGCCAGCCAGCTAACGTTAGCTAGCTAGATAGCTAACAGTACACTTTAGCTTGAAATGAAACCACTTTCTGTC
This sequence comes from Hucho hucho, assembly GCA_003317085.1. Classification (NCBI taxonomy): domain Eukaryota; kingdom Metazoa; phylum Chordata; class Actinopteri; order Salmoniformes; family Salmonidae; genus Hucho; species Hucho hucho. The sequence continues at coordinate 87,180 of QNTS01006807.1, forward strand.
AAAATTAGAAATGTGTAATATCTAAAAATATAGATAGCTAACACTAAACTATCTTACCCGTATACATCATCATGCATGATGGACACGTCTCCCTGTCACAGATGCCATGCCACGGTTTCCCTTAGTTTGAAGATATATTTCGGAGACAGGTGTTTTTTTCCATCTCTTTAGTTATCATACTCTAATTCCACTGATTTCAAAACTCGATCCTCCAGAAAGTGGAGAGCAACACATATGCAGCTCCACTACATGATACATTTTTTAAAAAGCTGCGTTCGACAGGATTACCAACACAGATTGACCAGCTCAAATAGACAGAAGCCTTCTATATGGCAGACCAATCCGAACTCCTCTCTTGGCACGTGCAGCCCACTCATTATCTCAGCCAATCATGGCTAGTGGGAGGTTGCTCACTTTTTCTGTGGCTTAACCAACAAGGCTCGTAATTTAACAATTTTATTTGTATTTACAGATGGCATACAAGTTTGTTATTAAGGCACATGAAATTTCACATGTTCCAGAAGGCATTTCTGCCCAAAAAACACATTTTGATAAAAATAAAGAAATTAACTTAAAACGGCTCTCCTGTGAAGTCGTGACTTGCAACATATGCCTAGTTTCCTGAAAACGGGTCACATACAGTGGGGAAAAAAAGTATTTAGTCAGCCACCAATTGTGCAAGTTCTCTCACTTAAAAAGATGAGAGAGGCCTGTAATTTTCATCATAGGTACACTTCAACTATGACAGACAAAATGAGGAAAAAAAATCCAGAAAATCACATTGTAGGATTTTTTATGAATTTATTTGCAAATTATGGTGGAAAATAAGTATTTGGTCAATAACAAAAGTTTATCTCAATACTTTGTTATATACCCTTTGTTGGCAATGACAGAGGTCAAACGTTTTCTGTAAGTCTTCACAAGGTTTTCACACACTGTTGCTGGTATTTTGGCCCATTCCTCCATGCAGATCTCCTCTAGAGCAGTGATGTTTTGGGGCTGTCGCTGGGCAACACGGACTTTCAACTCCCTCTAAAGATTTTCTATGGGGTTGAGATCTGGAGACTGGCTAGGCCACTCCAGGACCTTGAAATGCTTCTTACAAAGCCACTCCTTCGTTGCCCGGGCGGTGTGTTTGGGATTATTGTCATGCTGAAAGACCCAGCCACGTTTCATCTTCAATGCACTTGCTGATGGAAGGAGGTTTTCACTCAAAATCTCACGATACATGGCCCCATTCATTCTTTCCTTTACACAGATCAGTCGTCCTGGTCCCTTTGCAGAAAAACAGCCCCAAAGCATGATGTTTCCACCCCCATGCTTCACAGTAGGTATGGTGTTCTTTGTCCTCCAAACACGACGAGTTGAGTTTTTACCAAAAAGTTATATTTTGGTTTCATCTGACCATATGACATTCTCCCAATCCTCATCTGGATCATCCAAATGCTCTCTAGCAAACTTCAGACGGGCCTGAACATGTACTGGCTTAAGCAGGGGGACACGTCTGTCACTGCAGGATTTGAGTCCCTGGCGGCGTAGTGTGTTACTGATGGTAGGCTTTGTTACTTTGGTCCCAGCTCTCTGCAGGTCATTCACTAGGTCCCCCCGTGTGGTTCTGGGATTTTTGCTCACCGTTCTTGTGATCATTTTGACCCCACGGGGTGAGATCTTGCGTGGAGCCCCAGATCGAGGAAGATTATCAGTGGTCTTGTATGTCTTCCATTTCCTAATAATTGCTCCCACAGTTGATTTCTTCAAACCAAGCTGCTTACCTATTGCAGATTCAGTCTTCCCAACCTGGTGCAGGTCTACAATTTTGTTTCTGGTGTCCTTTGACAGCTCTTTGGTCTTGGCCATAGTGGAGTTTGGAGTGTGACTGTTTGAGGTTGTGGACAGGTGTCTTTTATACTGATAACAAGTTCAAACAGGTGCCATTAATACAGGTAACGAGTGGAGGACAGAGGAGCCTCTTAAAGAAGAAGTTACAGGTCTGTGAGAGCCAGAAATCTTGCTTGTTTGTATGTGACCAAATACTTATTTTCCACCATACTTTGCAAATAAATTCATAAAAAATCCTACAATGTGATTTTCTGGATTTTTTTTCTTCATTTTGTCTGTCATAGTTGAAGTGTACCTATGATGAAAATTACAGGCCTCTCTCATCTTTTTAAGTGAGAGAACTTGCACAATTGGTGGCTGACTAAATACTTTTTTCCCCCACTGTAGCAGCAGAGTGAATATCCACCACATCCCACGTCATCATTTGGAGGCCATTCTCGTTCCCCGGTGTCATAACAGCTTTTTCCCTTTATTATTGTGTTAAACAGGACAGATGCTGGCGTCACAAATCAATGGTGAGAATGAACTTTCTAAATAGCATGGCAGGGAGTCCTCTAAGAACTTGAAATACATTCACCCACAAGATCAATTTCACCTTGCATTGTCTCTGTTTCAGTCTTCAGAAAAACTCTGTGTGGGTTTCGATGTGCGTGCATGGGTGAAGCTTTTCTAGCTGAAAATCTACTTTCAGCACAACTTCACATACACCAGTTTTTAATTCACTGCTAATGCGTACAGTATCCACTGGGATTGGATTGACTTTCATGTTTAAAACTCCCACTTATTATTGGCTCATGCTTTCATCAAGTTGCCTTGATGGTTGCAAGGACTTGATGGGTTCTATGGCAACAGTTGCTGTCTGTGATGTCATGGTGAGACACAGTGAAGACAAACTGTAACTCTGAATGATCCCGCTCCTAGATGATCTTATTGGAACAGTGTACAGAAGTGCACAGTGTTCTATGGCTGTCTATGGACTGGAATAACCCAGGTCTAAAATGGACTTCATAAAAACAGCAAGCAACCTTTAAAGAGAGTAGAAAGCCTGGAAGCGAACAGGCGCACGCACACACATACGCACACATTCAAGAACACTCACATTCAAGCACACACTCGCACACACACACAATGGGGAACACACTCTGGCCTGTAATAGCAGGTAGCCTGAGCCTAAACCACGCTGACATGTCAAAACAGGCCAAGTTTGTAGGTCAGTGTGTGTGTGTGTTCCTGCTTGTGTTCATGTGTGCACGTTCTGTCAGGTTTTCTTGGAGGTGTTTCAGATCCTAGTTAAGTAATTGCATGTGCCTTTTTTTCTTCCTTTCAGTGTTTAGTCATTAAAAAAAGAATGATTTCACTGTCGCAGTACCAGTCTGCCAGTCTTTGCCAGATGAGCTGGACTGTGGAACATGGCTGCCTTCTGTGTCGTGCATCCTCTCCTCTCCTCTCTTCTCCTCTCCTCTGCTCTCTTCTCTCTCAAATCAAATAAAATAAAATACAATTGTATTTGTCACATGCTTCGTAAACAACAGGTGTATACTGAAATGTTTACTCACAGGCCCTTCCCAACAATGTAGAGAGAAAGAAAATAGAGAAATAATACAATAGCTAAACACGTAATAATAAAAGGAATAATAAATACACAATGAGTAACAATAATAACTTGGCTATATACACAGGGTACCAGTACCGAGTCAATGTGCAGGGGTATGAGGTAAATGTGTACAGTCGTGGCCAAAAGTTTTGAGAATGACAGAAATATTAATTTTCATAAAGTCTGCTGCCTCAGTTTGTATGATGGCAATTTGCATATACTCCAGAATGTTGTGAAGAGTGATCAGATGAATTGCAATTAATTGCAAAGTCCCTTTTTGCCATGCAAATGAACTGAATCCCCAAAAAACATTTCCACTGCATTTCAGCCCTGCCACAAAAGGACCAGCTGACATTATGTCAGTGATTCTCTCGTTAACACAGGTGTGAGTGTTGACGAGAACAAGGCTAGAGATCACTCTGTCATGCTGATTGAGTTCGAATAAGAGACTGGAAGCTTCAAAAAGAGGGTGGTGATTGGATTCATTGTTCTTCCTCTGTCAATAAAGGTTACCTGCAAGGAAACACGTGCCGTCATCATTGCTTTGCACAAAAAGGGCTTCACAGGCAATTATATTTCTGCCAGTAAGATTGCACCTAAATCAACCATTTATCGGATCATCAAGAACTTCAAGGAGAACGGTTCAATTGTTGTGAAGAAGGCTTCAGGGAGCCCAAGAAAGTCCAGCAAGCGCCAGGACTGTCTCCTAAATTTGATTCAGCTGCGGGATCGGGGCACCACCAGTACAGAGCTTGCTCAGGAATGGCAGCAGGCAGGTGTGAGTGCATCTACACGCACAGTGAGGCAAAGACTTTTGGAGGATGGCCTGGTGTCAAGAAGGGCAGCAAAGAAGCCACTTCTCTCCATGAAAAACATCAGGGACAGACTGATATTTTGAAAAAGGTACAGGGACTGGACTGCTAAGGACTGGGGTAAAGTCATTTTCTCTGATGAATCCCCTTTCCGATTGTTTGGGGCATCCGGAAAAAAGCTTGTCCGGAGAAGACAAGGTGAGTGCTACCATCAGTCCTATGTCATGCCAACAGTAAAGCATCCTGAGACCATTCATGTGTGGGGTTGCTTCTCAGCCAAGGGAGTGGGCTCACTCACAATTTTGCCTAAGAACACAGCCATGAATAAAGAATGGTACCAACACATCCTCCGAGAGCAACTTCTCCCAACACTCCAGGAACAGTTTGGTGATGAACAATGCCTTTTCCAGCATGATGGAGCACCTTGCCATAAGGCAAAAGTGATAACTAAGTGGCTTGGGGAACAAAACATTGATATTTTGGGTCCATGGCCAGGAAACTCCCCAGACCTTAATCCCATTGAAAACTTGTGGTCAAACCTCAAGAGGCGGGTAAACAAACAAAAACCCACAAATCATGACAAATTCCAAGCATTGATTATGCAAGAATGGGCTGCCATCAGTCAGGATGTGGCCCAGAAGTTAATTGACAGCATGCCAGGGCTGATTGCAGAGGTCTTGAAAAAGAAGGGTCAACACTGCAAATATTGACTTAACTACTTACGGAGTGGTGGGGCGCTAGCTCCCGACACTACCCGGTGAAAATGCAAGGCGCCAAATACAAAATCCAAAAGTTGAATTATTAAACATTCATCAATATACAAGTGTTGCATAGTCATCAAAAGCTCTGCTTCTTGGCAATATCACAGCATTGTCAGATTTCAAAAAGGCTTTACGGTGAAAGCACAACATTTGATTGTTTGAGGGTAGCACCTCCAATATTTTTCCCATTAGCATAAATTCATAAACCATCGTGGTTCACACAAAACACATTTCACAGCGAAAACAAATCCCTTACCTTTTGAAGAACTTCTGCTGACGGCTTCCCAAGTGTCCAACGAAGACATCCAATGGTTTTTTTGTTAGAAAAAGTCATTTATTATATCCATAAATCTCTGTTTGGTTGGTGCGTTATGATCATAAAATACAGCGTCCACTCGCCCATTTAACCGTGAAGAGAACGCGTTCAACCTATACCTATACACTTGTCCAAGAACAATCAAACATCATTGATAATGTATCCTTAGGAACACTTTTATGTATATTTACTAAAATATTTCAACCGGATTATAAACTGGACGATAGGAAAGGAAAAAACCACAGTGCGCGCGAGCCCGTGAACGCGCAGCCTCTTCTGTTTACAGCCGATGACCAGTTCGAAATTATTCTTCTATTACCATCCAGAGCAACTATAACATCACCAAACACTGTCTAGAGACTGTTGACATCCAGTGGAAGCAATAGGTACTGCAATCTTACTCCCAGAAATGGCTGTTTTCAATAGGGAGGGGTTCAAAATGAGGCAATGTGTCAAAAACACTTTTTCCAGGACAGAAATTCCTCAGGTTTTTGCCTGCTATATACGTTCTGTTATACTCACAGACCTTATGTTAACACTTTTAGAAACTTCAGAGTGTTTCCTATCCAATAGTACTAATTATGTGCATATCCTATTTTCTGGGCCTGAGTGGGAGGCATTTTACTTTGGGCATGCCAGACTGTCCAAAACCGACACCACTGCTGCTGCTCCCTAATAGGTTAACTAACTACTAAGTCTTATGGCTTGGGGTAGAAACTGTCCAGGTTCCTGTTGGTTCTAGACTTGCTGTGCGGTAGCAGAGAGAACAGTCTATGACTTGGGTGGCTGGAGTCTTTGACCATTTTTAGGGCCTTCCTCTAGAACCGCTTGGTATAGAGGTCCTGGCTGGCAGGGAGCTAGGCTGCATGCACTTCCCTCTGTAGAGCCTTGTGGTCGGATGCCAAGCAGTTGCCATACCAAGTGGTGATGCAGCCAGTCAAAATGCTCTCAATGGTGCAGCTGTAGAACTTTTTGAGGATCTGAGAGCCCATGCCAAATCTTTTCAGCCTCCTGAGGGGGAAGAGGCGTTGTCGTGCCTTTTTCATGACTGTGTTGATGTGCTATAGCTCCTTAGTGATGTGGACACCTAGAAACTTGAAGCTCTCGACCCGCTCCACTACAGCCCCGTCAATGTGAGCCCCGTCGATGACACAGTGTACAAGGATAGAACGGCCCACATCCACCCTGCTTGACAGATCCTCTAATTGTAACATTCTCTCCTCTCCTCATCTCCTTTCCTCTCTCCTTTCCTCTCTCTCCTGTCCCCTGCTCCCCTCTCCCCTCTCCTCTCTTCTCTCCTGTCTGCTCCACTCCTCCCGTCAAAGGAGCAACACTATGGCAACAGTGAATCATCCTCTAGAACACAGCCAGCCAATGAAACGTAGAGTTTTAGTCTAATAAAAAATGAATCACCTCTTTTGCCAGGCAACAACCAGTGGGGTTCCAAAACCTAATTCACATCAGGAAGTACCTGTCGCTCCACACATGGTACTGCCATGACAGCGTAGTCACATGGTACTGCCATGACAGTGTAGCCGCATGGTACTGCCATGACAGCGTAGTCACATGGTACGGCCATGACAGCGAAACCACATGGTACTGCCATGACAGCATAGTCACATGGTGACAGGGTAGCCACATGGTACTGCCATGACAGGGTAGCCACATGGTACAGCCATGACAGGGTAGCCACATGCCAAAGAACGAGGGCATTTGAGATGATGTGAATGTGTGTGTTTTTGCTGCCAATGCCCTTTAAGGCACTCCACAGACCTTTTAACAGCAGGCTGTCTGACTGGCACAATGCACGCAACATAATGATTCCTTTAGTTCTGTACACTAGCAGACGTACAGTAAGCTGTAGAAAATGACATTCTTTTATTGTACTCTGAAACTGAAAGTGAATTGGCGTCATATGAGAACATGAACTAAAGTCACAGTGTTCTGATTAAAGCTTTATGACAATGCATTTCGTTTATAGTGCCTGGTAGTGTGTGTGTGGGGGTGTGTTAGTGTCTGTGTGTCTCCATGCATCAATGATTAACCCATAAAGTGACCTGAGGCCACCCGCTCAGTCCTCTGTTATAATTAGAGGATCTGTCAGAGTGGACGTAGGCTGTCCTCTCCTTGTACACTGTGAGTTCACTACTAGTCAGGTGAGTCACAACGACTGTCACTCTGCCACAGTGACAGTAAAACACCACAGGCCTTTTCCTTTAACCCCACCCCTGCTCACACACACACACATGCAGTCACACAGACACACACACTCATGCAATAATGCACGGAAAGTTATATAAACAGCATTACTGTAAAAACAACTGTAACCTCCCATCACAACACACACAAGCACAGGTCTGTAATTCTAACCCCCCCTCACACAGAGAGAGGGATCCTGCACACAGAATCTTGAGAGTAGGTGGAACCCCACCACCTGAAGGCATCATGCTCTTTTAATGAAAGTGACCCACAACCCTTCAGGACTGCTTTCTCTAACCCCTTCCCACACACACACACCCCTTTCATTCCCCACATTCGGTTAGCACAATTAGTCATACTCGGCCAGTAGACTCCCCCTCACTCTCTGTGCAAGTGGGCTGAGTCACACTCCCTCCCTCTGATAGAGCTTCTA
>QNTS01006808.1:38207-53758 GCA_003317085.1 Hucho hucho
GAGAGAGAGAGGGAGAGGGAGAGAGAGAGGGAGAGGGAGAGGGAGAGATAGGTTTGGCCTAAACTACGGAGTGTGTTTCAGAGCCCGGAGTTCTGCACTTTCTCAAGATGAGTGCCGAGAACGAAGAGGGGATGAGTAAACCTGTCTACAGAGCAGAGACGCCAGGAGTGTGTGTGTGTGTGTGTGTGTGTGTGTGTGTGTGTGTGTGTGTGTGTGTGTGTGTGTGCGGTATGTGTTCCCAGAAAGTGAGCGATGCGTTTCAACACACGTTGTTAATGTGCCCTTTAGACTGACAGTGCTGTAAACAGTCACAACATACCCCAACTAAAACATGGCAGCCCCAAACTGGAGATATTGGAGGTTTTTACTGGGGCATTTAGGACTAAAACCCAACTGAAGGCCTGATGTATTTCAACAGTGTGAAAGCACTTCACCCGCCCTTTGTCACATTTCCATGTTCTTCTGAGCTTGGAGCTTGGCATCACAGAGCTATACTTCATCAGCAGACCAAGCGTGGGGCCAGCCCTTGTTTTCCACATCTAAACCTTTCCTCGGTCCAATAACCCAAACCCATGTGTTGTGGTCACTGACTCTGTGTGTGTCTGTCTGTGTGTGTGTGTTTGTGTTTGTGTGTGGAGGGACTGGGAGGTGTGTGTGTGTGTGTGTGTGTGTGTGTGTGTGTGTGTGTGTGTGTGTGTGTGTGTGTGTGTGTGTGTGTGTGTGTGTGTGTGTGTGTGTGTGTGTGTGTGTGTGTGTGTGTGTGTGTGTGTGTGTGCGTGTGTGTGAGACGATATGCTCCTTGCAGATCAATCTGTTCCCACAACATGCTAGCAGCATTAGTCATCGTAAATAACACCACGTTGCTTCTTCATCATTAATGTGTTTGTCCAGACCTAGTGCTCTGTTATAGCAACAGGTCCACAATATGAGTTATGGATGGAGAGGGAGAGAGAGAGGAAAGGGGAGGAGTAGAGAGGTAGAGAGCGCGATGGTGGAGAAGGGAAGAGGGAGAGAGAGAGACAAAGAGAGAGGGGGAGGAGAAGTACAACCTGATTGAAATGTTATAACAATAACATCATACTACTGTCAGTACTAATAGTTGATTTGTTATGATAAAGCGATACTGAAAACCTCCTGTGTGTTTTTTATTTTTACCTGTGTGAAGTCTACAGTACTTACCTGTTCAATGTTGACCCTGTGGTTTACCTGTGTGAAGTCTGCAGTACTTACCTGTTCAATGTTGACCCTGTGGTTTACCTGTGTGAAGTCTGCAGTACTTACCTGTTCAATGTTGACCCTGTGGTTTACCTGTGTATGATTACCTGTTCCCAGGTGGTGAATGGGTCAAACTGGATGGCTTCGCAGTGGTGGGCGGAGCACCTGTCAACGCATCCTCTCCAGGTAACATAGAACGTGGCTCCAGCGTACTCAAACAGAGTCTATATTTACACCAAAGTGGATATTGTTCATTCGCATGTTAGTCTTGGAACTAGAAGTGAAATTATCCTTAGAAGTCCCACTACAAAGGCTAATGTAAAATTGCAGCTGTCATCGCAAAGGTAAAAAGAGCTCCATTCTCTAATGTGATAATTAATCCTAATGTTATGACGCTGGAAGCCAGAGAAAATAGCCCAGTCCCCTCTCTTCTCCCTCTTCTCTGAGTCGATGGGGCAGGTCTATCTAACTGAATCACTGGTATGTCTGGCCTGGCCTGGTTCGAAGCACCTCGGATCCCTAGGCTTCCACGAAAGACAGAGGAAAATATCTGGCAGTCAGAGGGTTGTTGAGTTGTCTTTATTCTTTTGGAACTTTTTTTGGAGTGTTTACTGTTCATTTTTATTGTTTATTTCCCTTTTGTTTATTATCTATTTCACTTGCTTTGGCAATGTAAACATATGTTTTCCATGCCAATAAAGCCCTTAAATTGAAATTGAAGTTGAGAGAGGGTGAGGGGTGAGAGAGAGAGAGAGAGAGAGAGAGAGAGAGAGAGAGAGAGGGTGAGGGGCTAGAGAGAGAGGGAGAGGGTGAGGGGCTAGAGAGAGAGAGAGGGGGTGAGGGGCTAGAGAGAGAGAGAGAGAAGGAGAGAGAGAGCATTAACAGCAGGCTCGTACATTTCCTCAGCGAAAACAATGTACTGAGCAAATATCAAATAGGCTTTTTGCCAAATTACTGTACGACAGACCACGTATTCACCCTGCACACCCTATTTGACAAACAAACAAACCAAAACAAAGGCAAAGTCTTCTCATGCTTTGTTGATTTCCAAAAAGCTTTTAACTCAATTTGGCATGAGGGTCTGATCTACAAATGGATGGAAAGTGGTGTTGGGGGAAAAACATACAACATTATAAAATCCATGTACACAAACAACATTGCCATCAAAAATAACATACAATTCGACATACCAATTAGGATCTGGCTAAAAATACTTGAATCAGTTATAGAACCCATTGTCCTTTATGGTTGTGAGGATTGGGGTCCGCTCAACAACCAAGAACTCACTAAATGGGACAAACACCAAATTGAGACTCTGCATGCAGAATTCTGAAAATATGTCCTCTGTGTACAACGTAAAACATCAAATAATGCATGCAGAGCAGAATTATGCCAATACCCGCTAATTGTCAAAATCCAGAAAAGAGCCGTTAAATTCTACAACCACCTAAAAGGAAGCCATTCCAAAACCATCCATAACAAAGCCATCACCCACAGAGAGAGAGAGAGAGAGAGAGAGAGAGAGAGAGAGAGAGAGAGAGAGAGAGAGAGAGAGAGAGAGAGAGAGAGAGAGAGAGAGAGAGAGAGAGAGAGCGCAAGAAGGGGGGATTAGTTGTGGCAGGACAGAGAGGACAGGAGTGGGAATGTTATAGGGAGAGAGGAAGAAGGGAGAAGTAAAGAGAGAGAGAGGGAGAGGAAGTACCTCACCAGATTGTCAAATTAAGTACTGTGGGGTGCCAGTCAGTGCTCTGTAGAAACAGCCAGATAGAGCTCCACTCAGCTGTGCTCGCAGGGCCACAGCGGAGAAGAGAGAGGAAAGGATGATAAAGCAGGCAGTGCTAGGAGACAGAAAGGGAGAGAAAAAGAGAGAGAGAGGAGAGGTCAGCGAACCCTCTCACACACAGACTGCTTCTGTCCTGTCGGGAACTCTTGTCCTATCCTCCTATCCTTCTTTACTTTCTTCTCTTAACTTCTCCTCTTCTCATCTCTCCTTCACTGATCCAGCAGGTAATAACTCATCCATATGAATTCCATAAGAGTGTAGTGACTAACCCTGTATGACCCTATCTTACGCCCACATCTACTTTATCACTTGTATCAACCTCTGCTGCAAAGGCATTCACTCTGAGGGAAAGAAGACCGCGCAGCCTTTCATCTGACAATGATCATGAGAAAGAGGGATGAGAGATGGGGGAGAAGAGAAAGGAAAGGGAGGGAAATGTTTTTCATTATGTTGTCAGTGCTTTCACTCGGGCATTCCAGCAAAGCACAGGAGGGGTGGAGAAGTGAAGATGGATGGCGGAATTGTCTGGCTGTCTGTCTGAGACGACTGTCCAGGCTGGAGTCAGACAGACATCATGTGATAATACCAGGAAGTAGAAAACAGGAAGTAGCAGCAGATGACATGGGAAGATTGTGTGGTCCGTGGTCCTTGTCTGTGTCCACGTTGTGACATCTCCAATGGTTACAGCGTCTCAGATACTGTAACTTGTTTTGATTATTGGAGAATAATTCCTTTTGGGCAAAGTGAGGCATATGGGGAGTTTCCCTGAGTACTCCATGGCATTTGAAACATTTCAAAGCAATGATGAGATAGAAACTCATAGAAGTGATAGCAGCGTTCAGCAGGTGAACCTGAGATTCCTTATGGTCTTATCAGGGTCAGGTGACCCATACTGCACTTCAGCGATATTTTTCTCTCTCTTCCAGCTCGTCCATCTCCTACTCCAGACACCCGGCCCAGGCCTGACCCCCCTGTGAGGATCCATGTGAGGACAGGAACAGAAACAAGGGTAGATGAGGTATTGCGCCCCTCACACCTAACCTCCCCCAGGGGGCAGCGGATCCGGAGACCCCCCCAGTCGTCCTCCGGCCCTCATCAGCCAGAGAGGGCCAGGGCAGGGCCATCCCTGCTGGACCAGAGGTCCCAACACCAACACCACCACACCCAGCCACAGGCAGACCAGAGAAACAGACACAACCACAAACTAGGTAAGAGCACCTGGATCTCTCTCACACCGAGTTTGCATATTGTTGTGTGATGAGGGAATTAGAAGGTAGGCCCTAAAATGGCAGGTAATCTAAAACTCAGCCTGAAGAAGAGTCTAGTAGTATAAACACGTTGCAGTTGTGCATCTTGATGTTATATAAAGTTTAATCTGCTCGTACTTACAGAGTATGTATTCTTTGTAGATATTACCTGTAAATCATCGTACTGGTCGCCTGCCTACTTGTTTTCTTTCTTGTGAATTCTTGTGTGAACAGTACAGTATGTACTGTGTGTGTTTAGTGCCCACCCATAGTTTGTCGTAGAGTTTAAACGCTGGCCTGTCTCTCTGTTCGTAGCCTCTGAGTCCGTCTATGTGGTATCACTGCAGGCACAGAGAACAACGGGGCGGAGCGCGCCAAGCAACAGGGCCACCCTGACCAAAAAAGCTCCACCAGGTACACCTTATGACCATGTTATGGAGTCTTTACAACATAGAAGCCTTTATAACCACTCTTAATTAACTTCATCCAGCTGCAAGGAAAACACCCAAGCTTATGATTATATTATATTATTACATTATTATATTATTATTATATTATTACATTATTACATTGTTTTATAGCATTATTACATTACTATATTAATTTATGGTATTATTATATTATTACATTATTACATTATTACATTATTATATTATTATTATATTATTATATTATTATATGGTATTATCACATTATTATATTATTATTATATTATTACATTATTATATTATTATTATATTATTACATTATTATATTATTATTACATTATTACATTATTATATTAGTATTATATTATTACATTATTATATGGTATTATTACATTATTATATTATTATTATATTATTATATTATTATATGGTATTATTACATTATTATATTATTATTATATTATTACATTATTATATTATTACATTATTATATGGTATTATCACATTATTATATTATTATTATATTATTACATTATTATATTATTATTATGTTATTACATTATTATATTATTATTATGTTATTACATTATGATATTATTAAATGGTATTATTACATTATTATATTATTATTATATTATTACATTGTTATATTATTACATTATTATATTATTATTATATTATTATATGGTATTATTACATTATTATATTATTATTATATTATTACATTATTATATTATTATATGTTATTATTACATTATTATATTATTATTATATTATTACATTATTATATTATTACATTATTATATGGTATTATCACATTATTATATTATTATTATATTATTACATTATTATATTATTATTATATTATTACATTATTATATTATTACATTATTATATTATTACAATATTATGTTATTACAATATTATATTATTATTATATTATTACATTATTATATTATTAAATGGTATTATTACATTATTATATGGTATTATTACATTATTATTATATTACATTATTATATTATTATTATATTATTACATTATTATATTATTATTATATTATTACATTAGTATATTGTATTATTACATTATTACATTATTATATTATTATTATATAATTACATTATTATATTATTACAATATTATATTATTATTATATTATTACATTATTATATTATTATTATATTCTTATTATATTATTATTATATAATTACATTATTATATTATTATATGGTATTATTACATTATTATATGGTATTATTACATTATTATTATATTACATTATTATATTATTATTATTATATTATTACATTAGTATATTGTATTATTACATTATTACATTATTATATTATTTTATGGTATTATTACATTATTGTATTATTACATTATTATATTGTTATATTATTATATTGAATTAATACATTATTATATTATTACATTATTATATTGGAAAATTATTATATTGAATTAATACATTATTACATTATCACATTATTATATTGTATTATTACATTATTATATTATTATATTATTATATTATATTCTTATTACAACACTCAAACCACATGACACAACACACGTTTTAGTTTTGCACCATTTCTACACCTCTCCCCATATAGCAAGGTAAAAACAGACTACATTTCAGTAATGCACACGCTTAGAAAAAAGGGTTCAAATCAAATCAAATGTTATTAGTCACATGTGCTGAATACAACAGGTGTAGACCTTACAGTGAAATGCTTACTTATGAGCCCCTAACCAACAATGCAGTTTAAAAAAATACGGATAAGAATAAGTGATAAAAGTAACAAGTAATTAAAGAGCAGCAGTAAAATAACAATAGCGAGACTATATACAGGGTCAATGTGCGGGGGCACCGGTTAGTTGAGGTAATATGTACATGTAGGTAGAGTTATTAAAGTGACTATGCTTAGATGACAACAGAGAGTAGCAGAGGTGTAAAGAGGGGGAGAGGTGGGGGGGACAATGCAAATAGTCTGGGTAGCCATTTGACTAGATGTTCAGGAGTCTTATGGCTTGGGGGTAGAAGCTGTCCAAGCCTCTTGGACCTAGACTTGGCACTCCGGTACAACTTGCCGTGCGGTAGCAGAGAGAACAGTCTATGACTAGGGTGGCTGGAGTCTTTGACAATTTTTAGGGCCTTCCTCTGACACCGCCTGGTATAGAGGTCCTGGATGGCAGGATGCCTGGCCCCAGTGATGTACTGGGCCGTTCGCACTACCCTCTGTAGTGCCTTGCGGTCGGAGGCCGAGCAGTTGCCATACCAGGCAGTGATGCAACCAGTCAGGATGCTCTCGATGGTGCAGCTGTAGAACCTTTGAGGATCTGAGGACCCATGCCAAATCTTTTCAGACTCCTGAGGGGGAATAGGTTTTGTCGTGCCCTCTTCACGACTGTCTTGATGTGCTTGGACCATGTTAGTTTGTTGGTGATGTGGACACCAAGGAACTTGAAGCTCTCAACCTGCTCCACTGCAGCCCCGTTGATGAGAATGGGGGCGTGCTCAGTCCTCTTTTTCCTGTAGTCCACAATCATCTCCTTTGTCTTGATCACGTTGAGGGAGAGGTTGTTGTCCTGGCACCACACGGCTAGGTCTCTGACCTCTTCCCTATAGGGTGTCTCGTCGTTGTCGGTGTCATCGGCAAATGTAGTGATGGTGTTGGAGTCGTGCCTGGCCGTGCAGTCATGAGTGAAGAGGGAGTACAGGAGGGGTTCTTCGTCTGTCCCCAGATGAGAACCCTTTTTGGTTCCAGGTAGAACCTCTGTGGAAAGGGTTCTACATGAAACCCAAAAGGGTTCTACCTGGAACCCAAAAACATTATTCAAAGGGTTCTCCTATGGGGACAGCCAAAGAACCCTTTTAGGTTCTAGATAGAACCTTTTTTTTTTCTAAGCGTACAGTAACTTATTTTCAGTTAATTGTGCTTAGACCTGCAGACCTCCAGAACATGTTGTGTGTTGTGTGTCCCCCATGCAGAGCCTGAGGAGCATGAGGCCAAAGATATCAGCGTGAGGGTCATGTCCCCTCAGTCTGTCCTCATCAGCTGGGTGGACCCGTCCACCGAGATGGAGAAGGTCCTCCCTGGGGGCTCCAGGTGAGAGAGAGAGTGTGTGTGTGAGCGAGAGAGAGAGAGAGAGATAAGTAATATAATCTATTTTCCTGCTCCAGACACTACACAGTGAAGTACAGGGAGAAGGGCGAGTCTGCCCGATGGGAGTACAAGGAGACCAACCAGAGGAGGCTGCTGATAGATATCCTGTCAGCTGACAGGATGTACGAGTTCTCTGTCCGCATCTCCAAGGGAGACAACCATGGCAAGTGGAGCACGTCTGTGTTCCAGAGGACCCCAGAATCTGGTAGGTTGTCTTACTGCCTGTCTGGAAAGAAAGGACAACCCCAAGTCTTCAATGTCATTCCCATCTTTTAAATAGGCAATCTACAGTTCAAACAATAACAAAGTAACTGTTTTGGTAAAGGGATTAGTGATGTGGCTGCGGAGATGTAACCACTCTCAGATTAACAGACAGAGCTATGGACTGACCATCCATGATATCAACATTGTAGTTCTAACCACGTAGGAGGCTTTACAGTGTTTATTTACATTTACTTTGTTTACAAACATTGGAGTAAAACAAGCTTATATTTATATTTCTGATGTTGTATGACAGTTGAACTAAGCTCATGAGGCACTCATAAATTACATTCAAGAATCAATGGGTTTATATAAGATTGCCCCTTTAAGAGAGAAAATTGCCTTTTCTTGATGAAAGCTGCTATTTTCATTTATTTAAATTTTTTAAAGAGTTACATGAGTCATACAGTGTCATACAATGAAATATTTAAGGGTAAATCATAGATAACCGGTTTTGGCGTTGATTCAAATTTAATACAGATTGTTCCATTCAATCCCTCCTTACCTTAGATTGTAAACTGTCATGGTCAAAACATATAGATTCAATGGTTGTAAAGATGGGGAGAGGTCTGGCCATAATACAAAGATGCTCTGCTTTTTTGACACCACACTCCAAAAAGCAAGTCCTGCAGGTTCTAGTTTTGTCTTATCTTGATTATTGTCCAGTCATGTGGTCAAGTGCTGCAAGGAAAGACCTAGTTAAGCTGCAGCTGGCCCAGAACACATTTTGCTCTTCATTGTAATCAGAAGGCTGATATAATGCATGCCAGTCTCTCTTGGCTAAGAGTTGAGGAGAGACTGACCGCATCACTTCTTGTTTTTATAAGAAACATTCATTTGTTGGAAATCCCAAATTGTTTGCATAGCCAATTTACACTCAGCTCAACACACAAACTTATCCCACCAGACATGCCACCAGGGGTCTTTACACAGTCCCCACATCCAGAACAAATTCAAGAAAGTGTACAGTATTATATAGAGTCCTTATTGCATGGAACTTCCTTCCATCTCATATAGCTCAAATAAACAGCAAACCTGGTTTCAAAAAACAGATAAAGCAACACCTCACGGCACAACGCCTCTCCCCTATTTGACCTAGATTGTTTGTGTGTATGTATTGATATGTAGGCTACGTGTGCCTTTACATTTTTTTTTATGTAGTTCTGTCCTTGAGGTGTTCTTGTCTATTGCTGTTCTGTATTATGTCATGTTTCATGTTTTGTGTGGATCCCAGGAAGAGTAGCTGCTGCTTTTGCAACAGCTAACGGGTATCCTAATAAAATACCCCAAAGAATACCTTCAGGAAAACCTCTGCCAGTTTGTGGTTTCCATCTCATTGCTTTATGTCATAATTCAGTACAGCTAGTGTATATCACTCCCATCCTCCCCTTCCTGATCCTGAATACTGGAGTCATACAGTACACTCCCATCCTCCCCTTCCTGATCCTGAATACTGGAGTCATACAGTACACTCCCATCCTCCCCTTCCTGATCCTGGATACTGGAGTCATACAGTACACTACCATCCTCCCCTTCCTGATCCTGAATATTGGAGTCATACAGTACACTCCCATCCTCCCCTTCCTGATCCTGAATACTGGAGTCATACAGTACACTCCCATCCTCCCCTTCCTGATCCTGGATACTGGAGTCATACAGTACATTCTGTCATGAGTGTAGCATTCATATTGTGTCATAGCTTCTTCTGACTGAGTGGGTAAGAGTTCAGTGAGATTTCAGCATTTACAGCCTTGCTGACTGCTGCTTGGAGCTCTAGTCTAAATTTCCTTAGAGGATCTCTGGGGTGTGTTCTCTGGAAATGTATAGCGAACTTTACTTGACTTTTTCCCTTTTTGAAGCCTATTGGCAGGAACTACAGTACTGTTACTGTACAAGTAGCCACTTTCTTTCTTCTCCTAGCTTCTGTTTTCTCTCTCGGTACGCATTCCTTAGCCTCCCATCCCTTTTGTCCTCTGTGCTCCTCAGCTCCCTCCGGTCCTCCAGAGAACTTTCACGTGAAGGCGCTGAGAGGGAAGGGAACCGCAGTCACGGCGACCTGGGACCCTCCTGAGGAACCCAACGGGAGGATACGTGGTCAGAGCATGACACTCCTCCTCTCTGATCCTTCAGTAGATGATTTCACTGTACAGATGTAGGATCTTGATTTGACCAGTTTCTCACAGCTGGAAAATAATCATGCAGCAAAAAAAAATGAATTATTGTGGATTATAGTTAATGGACATTGTTGAAGTGGTTGATACATGTTTTGTTATAGCAAATCAGGTATGACACTTAAAAGTGGAAATTACAAACTTTAAAATGTTGAATACACTACAACTTGGCAATTCCGGCTGTGTACATCTGTATCTCTCGTCAAATATGTGTTGACAAATAAACAGTCAAACAGTCAACTAATTGATCAATATGAATCCATCAGTTACTCAATTGATCAATCAAAGCCCCACCTAAATACTTAATCAATCCATCAATACTAAACCACATTATAAATCAATTTATTGATTCAGTTTTAACAAACACATACATTGTTGGTGCTATGTAATGATCCTGGTACTCCTCCCCTCAGAGTACATCATGTCCTATGCTCCTGCCATGAAACCCTTTGGGATGAAGTCAGTGACATACCGCGGCAGCATCACCTCAGCCATCGTAGACGGCCTCCAGCCTGGGGACCGCTACATCTTCAAGATCAGGGCCACCAACAGGAGGGGCCAGGGCCCTCAAACCAAAGCCTTCAGTGTGGCCGTGCCGCGTGGCACCAGTAAGCACATCTACTGTGTGTGTGTGTGTGTGTGTGTGTGTGTGTGTGTGTGTGTGTGTGTGTGTGTGTGTGTGTGTGTGTGTGTGCGCGTGTGTGTGTTGATAGTTGCACTTCTAATGTCCTAATGGTTTGTAAACTAATACTCCATCTTACTTGCCAGCCAACAGCGCTGCCTCCCCGCCAACTCATCACTCCAAGAGCCAAGGCGGCCGGAGAACCAGCCACACACCTTCTCAGACCACCGAACAGGACAGTTACCATGATGACACCGACCTCCAATTAGACGCCGTGACCGAACAGCTGACCACACCCACCCAGACCACATCCGCCCCTCCCGCCACTAGACGGACACGCCCACTCACCCAGACACGCTCCTATCACAGCATCTTCTCAGATGTGAGGGGCACGGTCAGGAAGGGGGCGACCAATCAGCAAATAGGAGGCGGTACCTCTTCAGCCAGAGACAAGGGGAGAGAGACAGAAACAGAGGATGAACAGGAGGAGGAGTACACAACAACAGAACCAACTCCAGAAGAACAGAAGAAGGAGAGGCTCACTAACGAGGCTCTGGAGGAGAAGAAAGAAGCAGTGACTCAGAACAACGGTGTTCCTTCTAAACCTGAGGAGGAGGACAGGAGCTATGGCAGAGGGAGAGGGAAGGATCCGGCTGTAGATGAGACCTCTAGCCCCAGCTTCAAAACAGAGGTTCCCTCATCAGAGGGCTCCTCATCATCGTCCAAATCCTCCTACCCTCTCCGCAAACCTCTCTCCGGTAGACGCATCAACTCTGGTCGACGGCAATTCTCCCGGACATCAGGCTCAGGGTCAGTGTTCCAGCCGAAAATACAGGATGCAGAAATGGACAGTGCCTCCTCCTCCTCCTCTTCGTCCTCCAGCCCATCCCACAGCCAGGAGTCAGCAGCCATCAGGAAAGACGATGCGGTCACCAACTACGCCGAGGGTAAAAACTCCTATGACCAGCCCAGTGTCACAGAGACCAAATCCTCCACCTCCACCCCAGAGCAGGCCATCTCAGAGCCCGAGGCCGAGGCACCTTCTGTGGGTAGGGGTCCTGCTCTGCTGGGCCGTGGATATGGTTATGGCAGGAGGAAACCCGGGATCCTGTCTCGAGGGAATCCAAATGTCCGAGTTCTGCCTGGACTCCGCAAACCTGGGTCAGCCTCAACATCGACCGGAGGCAAGATTCCTGAAACGTCACACACTCACGGCTCACACACTCCTAACGCGCAGGACTCAACACACCACCAGGAGAACAAGGAACACAACGACTACAAAAACCCAGAGACAGGGGCCACAAAAGAAGAAGAACCCACTTCCAATTCCCAGACCATATCCTCTACACATCCCTCAGAGGAGGATGCAAGAGAGGACAGGAGAGAGGAGAAAGGGAGAGAGGACAGGAGAGAGGAGAAAGAGAGAGAGGACAGGAGAGAGGAGGAAGGGAGGGGAGACAGGAGAGAGGAGAAAGGGAGAGAGGACAGAAGAGAGGAGGAAGGGAGGGGAGACAGGAGAGAGGAGAGAGGGAGAGAGGACAGGGGAGAGGAGGAAGGGAGAGGAGACAGGAGAGAGGAGAGAGGGAGAGAGGACAGGGGAGAGGAGGAAGGGAGAGGAGACAGGAGAGAGAGAGGGAGAGAGGACAGGGGAGAGGAGGAAGGGAGGGGAGACAGGAGAGAGGAGGTTGAGAGGGGAGACAGGAAAGTGGAGAGAGGGAGGGGAGACAGGAGAGATGAGGGAGGGAGGGGAGACAGGAGAAAGGAGGTTGAGAGGGGAGACAGGAGAGAGGAGGGTGAGAGGGGAGACAGGACAGAGGAAGGGAGGGGAGACAGGACAGAGGAGGAAGGGAGGGGAGACAGGAGAGAGGAGGGTGAGAGGGGAGACAGGAGAGAGGAGGAAGGGAGGGGAGACAGGACAGAGGAGGAAGGGAGAGGAGACAGGAGAGAGGAGGGTGAGAGGGGAGACAGGAGAAAGGAGGGAGGGAGGGGGGAGAACAACTACAACACCCCAGCTCCCCCTCCCTCCAGGATTAACCCCTTTGGGAACCGGCACCAGAGCAGGTTTGGAACAGGGACGGGGATCAGTAGCAGGGCCTCCTCCCCCCGGGCAGACGGGAGGGTTCCCTGGAGCAGGACTACCTCCTCGTCCTCCGTTGGGGCAGGGAGACCCCTCCTTAGAGGAACCCCCTCCAGGACAGCTGCATTGGGGGCAGCAGGAGCCTCAGGGGAATCGAGGACCTCAGCATTGCAGGAGACCAGTGAGGACACTAAAACCTCCTCCACCCTCTACCCGTTAAAGACCGGGGAGGGGGCGGGGTCACCTAAACCCTCTCTGCCCAACAGGAATGCAGTTCTAGGTGGATCTAGGAATCCCATCACCTCCTCTTCTTCCTCCAACCCCTCCTCTAGTGATCGTAGAGACTCCAGTGAGCCAGTCCACAGAGGAAGCAGCATCAGGGAGGACAGCAGTAATGACCATGAGGAGGACTATCTCACCGAGGGGAGTAAGGAGATCTATGAGAGGAATGAGAAAGTCACAGACCCAACCCCTGCCCCCAAAACCACTACCACTACCTCAGCCCCCAGGGTGTCCCAGAGTGGGGATAACGAGAGTGTGGACCCCAAGCCTGGTAGAACCAGACCCGGTTTTATCCCCGGTTCTACGTTCCCCCGACGTCCCATTTTAGGTCCCAACGGGAAAGTGAGATCCCCCCTGCTCACAAACAGGCAGACGGCTTCTAGGTTCCCCTTTAGAGCCCAACCAGCAGAGAGCACACAGTTAGGTTCCTCTAACCGAGACACATCCTCTTCCTCTTCTTCCTCTTCCTCCTCTAGTCTGCCGCAGCCAGACCGCAGGGTTAACGGGGGCACTAGTGTTACTGGAGGCTCCCCCCCTTCCCTCTCTCTCCCCTCCCTCAGACAGACCTCCTCTAGTGAGGGTTCCAAAGGTGACAGCCAGGGGTCTCAGGTCTCCTCTTCCTCCTCCTCCTCCTCCTCCTCCTCCTCCTCCTCCTCCTCCTCCTCCTCATCCTCATACAGCGACTCTTTGGGGGGGCAGGGGACGAGGATGCGCTACCCCAGTCGTTCAGACCCCTTCCTCAGGGGTAAAACCCCCAGCGGAGGCCTCAATCCTGGCTACGGAAATGGTAACGGAAACGGTAAAAATGGCCGCCCCAATCTCACAGTGACCAGTGACAAAGAGTCCAGCACACCTAATGACAACACCAAACCTAGTGGACGAAGGTACATCACTGGGCCTGATGAAGCCAAATGGGTATGTGTGTCTGTGTCTCAATTCCAAAATTACATGGGGATTGAAAGGTGACATATCTATTGTTGACCTTTCACCTGCAATGTTAACCATTATGCAGACTTTCCTTAATGTAATGTTTCCTATGACAGTATGAGTCTTGTCTCCAACCCTGTGGTGTGTTGTTTTCTTCAGGTGGTGGACTTGGATGAGGGGGTCCTGATGAACGAGAATGGCATGATTCTCCAGGACTCTCAGGGCCGACCCAGGAGGGTGGTGCTGGGAGAGGACGGACGCACCATCTTTGGTGAGATACTGTATACTGATACCTTCTCTTATTGAACACCGTTTCTATGAGTATTACAGGTCTACTTTCCTAAGAGCTTTGTAATGTGTTGGTATGTCAAGACTTCTCATTTCCCTTATTTATTACAGAGAAAGGGTTATATCACACTTACAGCACAAAATCAAATTGTTTTGTTTCTCAAATGGTTTTCACACAGATAGATCATTGATTGTTTGTCCTCCCCTACTAGACCACCAGGGCAGCCCATTGGTGAACCAGGAGGGTCAGGCTCTGTTCGGTCATGGTCGGGAGAGCCAACCATTGGTCAACCCCAAAGACAAGTTCCTGACCGTGGGTGGCAAACCCGTTATTGGCCTGGACCGGCCTAAACCCAGGACCACAATCACAACCACAACCACAACCACAACCACAACCACAACCAGACCTCCTACTACGACCACACCTGAACCAACCACACTCCCAACCACCACTGAAATGACCACAGAGGAGACCACGACCATGCTGGTGTTCCCATCTTGTCCTCCAGGAACGTTTTTGATCAGGGATGAGAATGGATTCCCAATGCTGGATGCTGATGGTGTCCTGGACTGTTATCCTGAAGGTGAGTCTGACTAACACTGACTAACGCTTCTGTATGTACTGTCAGATTACTTACTAGTATTAGTAGCAGTAGCTGTAGTAGTAGTAGTAGCAGCTACTAGTAGTGGTAGTAGTAGCAGCTACTACTAGTAGTAGTAGTAGTAGTCATAGTAGTAGTAGTAGTAGTAGTAGTAGTAGTAGCAGCTACTACTAGTAGTAGTAGTAGTAGTCATAGTAGTAGTAGTAGTAGTAGTAGCAGCTACTACAAGTAGTAGTAGTAGTAGCAGCTACTACTAGTAGTAGTAATAGTAGTAGTAATAGTAGCAGCTACTAGTAATAGTAGTAGTAGTAGCAGCTACTAGTATTATTATTATTAGTAGTAGTAATAGTAGCAACTACTAGTAATAGTAGTAGCAGCTACTAGTAGTATTGGTAGTAGTAGTAGTAGTAGTAGTAGCAGCTACTAGTAGTAGTAGTAGTAGTAGTAGTAGTAACAGATACTAGTAATAGTAGTA
>QNTS01006808.1:55909-67509 GCA_003317085.1 Hucho hucho
GTAGTAGTAGTAGTAGTAGTAGTAGTAGTAGTAGTTGTAGTAGTAGTAGTAGTAGTAGAAGAAGAAGAAGAACAGTATAAAATTAATCTGCCTCGTTTAGTTGATGTCTGGATAAGAGTGTCTGCCAAATGACCAAATACAGTGGGGCAAAAAAGTATTTAGTCAGCCACCAATTGTGCAAGTTCTCCAACTTAAAAAGATGAGAGAGGCCTGTAATTTTCATCATAGGTACACTTCAACTATGACAGACGAAATGAGAAAAAGAAATCCAGAAAATCACATTGTAGGATTTTTAATTTATTTATTTGCAAATTATGGTGGAAAATAAGTATTTGGTCAATAACAAAAGTTTATCTCAATACTTTGTTATATACCCTTTGTTGGCAATGACAGAGGTCAAACGTTTTCTGTAAGTCTTCACAAGGTTTTCACACACTGTTGCTGGTATTTTGGCCCATTCCTCCATGCAGATCTCCTCTAGAGCAGTGATGTTTTGGGGCTGTCGCTGGGCAACACGGACTTTCAACTCCCTCCAAAGATTTTCTATGGGGTTGAGATCTGGAGACTGGCTAGGCCACTCCAGGACCTTGAAATGCTTCTTACGAAGCCACTCCTTCGTTGCCCGGGCGGTGTGTTTGGGATCATTGTCATGCTGAAAGACCCAGCCACGTTTCATCTTCAATGCCCTTGCTGATGGAAGGAGGTTTTCACTCAAAATCTCACGATACATGGCCCCATTCATTCTTTCCTTTACACGGATCAGTCGTCCTGGTCCCTTTGCAGAAAAACAGCCCCAAAGCATGATGTTTCCACCCCCATGCTTCACAGTAGGTATGGTGTTCTTTGGATGCAACTCAGCATTCTTTGTCCTCCAAACACGACGAGTTGAGTTTTTACCAAAAAGTTCTATTTTGGTTTCATCTGACCATATGACATTCTCCCAATCCTCATCTGGATCATCCAAATGCTCTCTAGCAAACTTCAGACGGGCCTGAACATGTACTGGCTTAAGCAGGGGGACACGTCTGGCACTGCAGGATTTGAGTCCCTGGCGGCGTAGTGTGTTACTGATGGTAGGCTTTGTTACTTTGGTCCCAGCTCTCTGCAGGTCATTCACTAGGTCCCCCCGTGTGGTTCTGGGATTTTTGCTCACCGTTCTTGTGATCATTTTGACCCCACGGGGTGAGATCTTGCGTGGAGCCCCAGATCGAGGAAGATTATCAGTGGTCTTGTATGTCTTCCATTTCCTAATAATTGCTCCCACAGTTGATTTCTTCAAACCAAGCTGCTTACCTATTGCAGATTCAGTGTTCCCAACCTGGTGCAGGTCTACAATTTTGTTTCTGGTGTCCTTTGACAGCTCTTTGGTCTTGGCCATAGTGGAGTTTGGAGTGTGACTGTTTGAGGTTGTGGACAGGTGTCTTTTATACTGATAACAAGTTCAAACAGGTGCCATTAATACAGGTAACGAGTGGAGGACAGAGGAGCCTCTTAAAGAAGAAGTTACAGGTCTGTGAGAGCCAGAAATCTTGCTTGTTTGTATGTGACCAAATACTTATTTTCCACCATAATTTGCAAATAAATTCATTAAAAATCCTACAATGTGATTTTCTGGATTTTTTTTCCTCATTTTGTCTGTCATAGTTGAAGTGTACCTATGATGAAAATTACAGGCCTCTCTCATCTTTTTAAGTGAGAGAACTTGCACAATTGGTGGCTGACTAAATACTTTTTTGCCCCACTGTATGTAATGCCCTCTCACTTTATAACACCCTAACAATATTCCACAGTATCTGATAGATAGGGCCAGTTTCCCGGACCCTGATTAAACCTATTTCTGGGCTTGAAAGCACTTTTGATGGAGATTGAGTGGAGAAACTGGCCCATGGTGTCTATAACGGCCTATTCATGCTAAAGCAGTGGATCAGAATGGATTCTGACATCAGTTAGTCTGTGAGCTGTTAGTGTTTACCCTCTCCATAACATGCTGACCATAAGTACCTCCTGTCTGTGGCCAGAGAGCCCTGTAAGATCTGGCCAGGCACAATCGGGAGATTTGTGTCTTCAGAGAACACAGGGCCTGGGTTCAAACACTATTTGAAATCATTCAAATACTTTGATCATTTGCCCTAGCCTGCCAGGAGTTGGCAGGGTTTGCAGTTTTGGTTCTATTTTATTGATGCCATTAAGCCAGGTAAACTCAGACAAGCACCGCTAAGGTATTTGAAATTGTTTAGAATTGTATTTGAACCCAGGGCCAGCCACATCCTTTGGGGCTGGGTAAAACCCCTACCAAACCCACTCCCTGAGCTCAGCTGTCTCACTACAAGACACACGATCAACACACACTAACACACACTTTTCTGGCTATGTGTTCCATAGGGAGGACACAAAGTTCACATTCTGACAAATACATCTTATAGGGCTCTAATAGGGGAGATTGTAACAAACACACACTCAAAGACAGACAGTCATAAGTAATATGCTTTGCAATTGAAGTCTCATCTTTGAAAGTATAATGCAATAACTGTGCCCAGTTGTGCTGAGTTTACGACAAGGCATTTGAGATGACTAAGAACAAACAAAGGAGGAAATAGTTATTTGTTAACTCAAAACAGTGCACCACTTTTTTCCACCGTTTACTTTCATCTTTTTACTGTAGCTTGAATACAGAGGGAGTGCATAGGTGCATATGTCTGTGCCTTTTCTGCGTGTGTACAGATGTAGGATCTTAATTTGATCACGCTTTTGTTGCTGAGGATTTTCCTTCACAGCTGCAAGTTGCTACATACCGACGGCCACTGGGCTGGGCCTGCCTTGTTTCAATGTTTATCTATCAGTTAATCTGTTTGTTTACTTTCTCCTCTATTTCATGTTTCCTTGCCTGTGGTCTTAGATTTTTTGCTGCGGTCAGTTGTGTGTTTGTTTGGGTTGGGGCTCCTTCCATCGTCGGCTGTGTTTCTGATGTTTTATCTGGCCAACTCAACTCAACTTTACAGTGCCTATGAACTGTATTTGTAACCTAGAGAGAATGAATGCCCTGGCATGCTCTACTGCACTGTTCTGTTCTCTGATATTGCTGCATGTGATGAGTGTTATATCATGTCATGTTATGTCATGTTATAGTATGTTAAGGTAATGCATGGTCACTGGTTTTAGTAAATGGGGCAACTGTGATGATGTTATGTTTGGTGAGCATTATGATGTTATAGTTTAAGCACAATAAGAAAACAATTGCTTGTATGCACTTGCAATAGAATAGTCGTGTGGGACAAATTGCATTGGCTCAAGGCTGTGTTTTAGGTACATGATGATGTCATGCAGAGGTCTGTTGGCACTCCACAGGCCAGACCTACAGGTGCTGCTGGAAGTAACTCATTGATTTCACTTACCTCACTGACTTAATCCTTACACATTTGTTAGGCTTATACCCTGATGAAGACAGCTTGTCTGTCGAAACGTTGGATATTAGTTTATTCAATTATTGCATCTGAGCTCCTAGAGTGTGCGGCTCTCCTTTTCTTTTTCAAAGGCTCAGAACATACAGTAATCCACTGCGAAGCGAGCATCATGTTCAATATCTGGTACCCTAGGAATGGAAAAAAGAATGGAAGAAGTTGTCTTTTGAAAGGAAAACCGTCTGGGTCATTTCCAATGAGATCACACTAATTTCCAATGAGATCTCACTCATTTCCAAATAGATCTCACTCATTTCCAAAGAGATCACACTAATTTCCAAAGAGATCACAGTCATTTCCAATGAGATCACAGTCATTTCCAATGAGATCACACTCATTTCCAAAGAGATCACACTCATTTCCAATGAGATCACACTCATTTCCAGTGAGATCACACTAATTTCCAATGAGATCACACTCATTTCCAAAGAGATCACACTCATTTCCAAAGAGATCACACTCATTTCCAATGAGATCACACTCATTTCCAAAGAGATCACACTCATTTCCAGTGAGATCACACTCATTTCCAGTGAGATCACACTCATTTCCAATGAGATCACACTCATTTCCAGCGCTATTACATGATTATTACATGGCAGTTGCACAGGTTTAGTCCTATGTAGCAAAATATCACACCCATTTAGATTGGTTTCAATGGTATTTGTATCCAGTCTGCGATGGCCATGCCTTCATTTGCTGTTTGTTTGCCTTGTTTTCTAGATGAGTTGTTGTGGCAAACCACCCTGGCCCCCACCCTGCCCCCTACCACCACCACCCCAGACCCCCCGACCCCTGAACCAGAGAGCAGGCCCTTCAACAACAGCCCTTCCAATGAGTTCGACCTCACCGGGAAGAAACGTTTCACAGGTAGGCTACGGTACTATGGAGAAAAGTCACGTAATAACTGCTGGTCAGGTGTATTTATTTGAATGACAGGTATGATGTGCAATGAATAGATTGTTTTTTAAGGTTGAAATGTGAAAATATTTTTTATTTTTTTTTATTTTTAAGGTTAGGGAATAGTGCAGTGAATAGTGCCACTTTCTAGAATGTCAATATAGTCATTATATGTGTTATTATTTTTACCGTCGAGGACCACTTTGGAAACAAGCGTTTTAATTAATACTTTTAAGTGATGAATGTGCAAGAATTGGCAGGAGACAGCGGAGCACATTCTGGAGAGCTGAGTGCATGCATTCTGGAGAGCTGAGTGCATGCATTCTGGATAGCTGAGTGCATGCATTCTGGAGAGCTGAGTGCATGCATTCTGCAGAGCTGAGTGCATGCATTCTGGAGAGCTGAGTGCATGCATTCTGGAGAGCTGAGTGCATGCACTCTGGAGAGCTGAGTGTATGCATTCTGGAGAGCTGAGTGCATGCATTCTGGAGAGCTGAGTGTATGCATTCTGGAGAGCTGAGTGCATGCATTCTGGAGAGCTGAGTGCTTTCTGGAGAGAGAAGCCCATATCTTCTCCCTTCTTCTTGTCTCAACATTTTAAAATCTACTCAAGACATATTACCTTGTCACAAACTGTCTCGTAGCCCATAACAAAAAGGGAGACAACTCAGAGATCAAGGAATAACAAAAATATATTTATTAACTAAAGTGAACTATATACACTTAACAATGGTGTGTGTAGTCAGTAATCAGTAGTGTAAGTGAGTGGTTGCGTGCATAGATGGTGATATTGAGGGGTGTTGAGAGGTATCAAAACAAACAATCAACAAAGTGCCACAACCAAAAATAACAGTGTATCTGCGTGGAGAGAGTCTCCTCAATGAATGGAGGGAATGGAGTATTTATCCCCGGACACACCCGAGCCCAGGTGTGTCCCAATTTGCTTACGACCCTCCTGGCTCCGCCCACCGACATCCTATTAAAGAAAACAAGAGAAAAGAGAAAGAATTCCCCTACCATAAAACCGGGAATCACCAAGGACCCCGGGAACACCACACCAACCAAACATAAACACAAATATAATACTGCCCTTGTCAAAGCTACCCCACCGAGATGCACAAATTGCTGGCTCCCCAAATAGGCGCAAGCTTAGGTCTGCATATTATGCCCATAGAAACGCATTGAGCTTTTTCAGGACAGAGTTTTGTGAGAGTGAGCCCTCTCTCTTCGCCTCTTCTTCTCTGCTGAAACTAGCGAGCCAAACAGCACCCCTCTGTCTTACTATATGTAGCCCATGTATCTGATTTTGTGTGGTCAGAAAAAGTATGACATGCCATACTCCTTTTGTCCAGACAGCATCAGACACATGGTCTACACATAAGGAGACAGAGGGGCGCTGTTTCGCTCGCTCGGATGCTTTATCTGAGATTGATGCATCTTTCTGTCGGCGCGCGTCTCTGTCAAATAAATGATCAATATATCAATATTTTATTTGGACGGGCAAGGAGTTACGGTAGGGCAGGCCAGGCCCCCTAGGACCCATCCATAACGTCGGCCCTAGTTGTGCATCAGTTTTTCTCTTGTTATGTCAGTCACCGATAGTCAAACAATTAGTCCAGGTAAGTTAGTCTAGTGGCCAGCTATCTTAACTAAGTCATCATGGTTGTACTACTGGCTGAGGGGCCCCCATTGATTTTGTTAGTCAGTCTCACTCAGGTATCATATTACAAACATTTCTCTCCAACCTATGGCAAAATGTGTAGAATTGCTGGAAGTTAGCTGTAAAACAGCATTTTTTTCTCTCTGCCCCATGTCAAAATGAGTAGAATTGCATGAAATTAGTTATAAAATTGATAAATGTTCTCTACACCCCATGGGAAAGAGTAGCCTCGAACGAACCGAGGCTGGGCAAAGTGTGTAGAATTGCACAAAATTAACTGTAAAACAAAACAACATTGCCCATCCCTAGCCTAGGCTATAATCCCCCTAACCATAGACAGGTTCCACACTCAAAATATGCAAAAACATTTGTTTAATAAATACAAAGAGCATATTTTCATCATAATAATTAAGCCTAGGCCAACTCAGCCAGAACAGGACAGGCCACCGCTCAGAGCCTGGTTCTTCTCTAGGTTTCTTCCTAGGTTCCAGCCTTCATAGGGAGTTTTTTCTAGCCACAGTGCTTCTACATCTGCATTGCTTGCTGTTTGGGTTTAGGCTGGGTTTCTGTATAGCACTTTGTGACATCGGCTGATGTAAAAAGGGCTTTATTAAATACATTTGATTGATTGATTGATACTCACCAAACAGAAGTTGTGGCCTTAGTTTATCACCATGCAGTGTTCAATGTAATATTACTAATCCATTTAGAAAATTCCAAAGAACAGACAGAATAAACTAAATCAAACCTCTGTAGGCCTATATCGAAAAAAAGATTTTCTTTTTATTTCAAAGCGCCAAAATAAGCCTGTTTCAAATGATCACTCCTTGAGAATAACTGTGACATCACTTTGCACTGGCAACTTTATTCATTTGGAAAAATTATCTGTTATATTTCATTATTTTATATTACATCATGTTTTTTTGCTATAAAATATGTATGTCTTGACTGTGGGCTGGGGAAATAAGAGCATTTTGTCTGCTAAATGAACAAAACAAGGAAATGCCATCTCACAGCCACACAATGGCTTCTACAAGCAGGCACCACTGCTGAGGTTACTGCCTTTTTGAAGATTGTGTTCCACGATAAAATATAGCCAGATGATATTACGGTTTCAATAAATGGATCTTAAATGGCACATGAATATAAACTCAGCAAAAAAAGAAACGTCCATTTTCAGGACCCTGTCTTTCAAAGATAATTCGTAAAAATCCAAATAACTTCACAGATCTTCATTGTAAAGGGTTTAAACACTGTTTCCCATGCTTGTTCAATGAACCATAAACAATTAATGAACATGCACCTGTGGAATGGTCGTTAAGACACTAATAGCTTACCAGACGGTAGGCAATTAAGGTCACAGTTATGAAAACTTAGGACACTAAAGAGGCCTTTCTACTGACTCTGAAAAACACCAAAAGAAAGATGCCCAGGGTCCCTGCTCATCTGCATGAACGTGCCTTAGGCATGCTGCAAGGAGGCATGAGGACTGCAGATGTGGCCTTAGGCAATAAATTGTAATGTCCGTACTTTGAGACACCTAAGACAGCGCTACAGGGAGACAGAACGGACAGCTGATCGTCCTCGCAGTGGCAGACCACGTGTAACAACAACTGCACAGGATCGGTACATCCGAACATCACACCTGCGGGACAGGTAAGGATGGCAACAACAACTGCCCGAGTTACACCAGGAACGCACAATCCCTCCATCAGCACTCAGACTGTCCACAATAGGCTGAGAGAGGCTGGACTGAGGACTTGTAGGCCTGTTGTAAGGCAGGTCCTCACCAGACATCACCGGCAACAACATTGCCTATGGGCACAAACCCGGCGTCGCTGGACCAGACAGGACTGGCAAAAAGTGACGAGTTGCGGTTTTGTCTCACCAGGGGTGCTGGTCGGATTCACGTTTATCATCGAAGGAATGAGCGTTACACCGAGGCCTGTACTCTGGAGAGGGATCGATTTGGAGGTGGAGGGTCCGTCATGGTCTGGGGCGGTGTGTCACAGCATCATCGGACTGAACTTGTTGTCATTGCAGGCAATCTCAACGCTGTGCATTACAGGGAAGACATTCTCCTCACTCATGTGGTACCCTTCGTGCAGGCTCATCCTGACATGACCCTCCAGCATGACAATGCCACCAGCCATACTGCTCGTTCTCTGCGTGATTTCCTGCAAGACAGGAATGTCAGTGTTCTGCCATGGCCAGCAAAGAGATCTGATTTCAATCCCATTGAGCACGTCTGGGACCTGTTGGATCGGAGGGTGAGGGCTAGGGCCATTCTCCCCAGAAATGTCCGGGAACTTGCAGGTGCCTTGGTGGAGGAGTGGGGTAACAGCTCACAGCAAGAACTGGCAAATCTGGTGCAGTCTATGTGGAGGAGTTGCACTGCAGTAATTAATGCAGCTGGTGGCCACACCAGATACTGACTGTTACTTTTGATTTTGACCCCCCCTTCGTTCAGGGACACATTATTCAATTCTGTTAGTCACATGTCTGTGGAACTTGTTCAGCTTATGTCTCAGTTGTTGAATCTTATGTTCATACAAATATTTACACATGTTAAGTTTGCTGAAAATAAACGCAGTTGACAGTGAGAGGACATTTCTTTTTTTGCTGAGTTTATATGAGGCAATTTAGTCATTAGGATTTCTGTAATGTTTATGATAAATTTGTGATTGTTGTGCACATATTTTTTTTCCATTGCGGGCCTTGCCTTTCTGTTCTAAAAACATATATACATTGAACAAAACTATAAATGCAACATAGAAAGTGTTGGTCCCATGTTTCATGAACTGAAAGATCCCAGAAATGTTCCATATTCACAAAAAGCTTATTTCTCTCAAATGTTGTGCACACATTTGTTTAGATCCCTGTTAGTGAGCATTTCTCCTTTGTGAATGATAATCCATCAACCTGACAGGTGTGGCATATCAAGAAGCTGATTACAGCATAATCATTACACAGGGGGACCTTGTGCTGGGGACAATAAAAGGCCACTCTAAAATGTGTAGTTTTGTCACAGAACACAATGCCACAGATGTCTCATGTTTTGAGGGAGCGTGCAATTGGCATGCTGACTGCAAGGATGTCCACCAGAGCTGTTGCCAGAGAATTTAATGTTCATATCTCTACCATAAGCCGTCTCCAAAGTTGGAGAATTTGGCAGTACGTTCAACTGGCCTCATAATCGCAGACCACGGATTTCCACATCCGGCTTCTTCACCTGATGAAACTGAGGAGTATTTCTGTCTGTAATAAAGCTCTTTTGTGGGGGAAAACTCAGTCTGATTGGCTGGCCTGGCTCCCAAGTGGGTGGGCCTATGCCATCCCAAGCCCACCCATCGCTAATTTATTTATTTAAATTAACTGATTTCCTTATATAAACTGTAACTCAGTAAAAAAAATAAAAATTGTTGCATGTTGCGTTTATATTTTTGTCCATTCCGAGTACTCTATTACTCAAAAAAATAAACATGCAAGTATTTGAAGAGTCAACAAATGTCAAATGCCCATCCCTACATTCTTAGAAGAAAGGGTTCCAAAAGGTTTCTTCGACTGTCCCTCTGTGGAAAGGGTCCTACATGGAACCCAAAATAGTTCTACCTGAAACCAAAAGGGTTCTACCTGGAAACAAAAAGTGTTCTTCAAAGGGTTATCCTATGGGGACATCCGAAGAACCATTTTAGGTTCTAGATAGCACCTTTTTTGCTAAGTGTGTACCGAGGACACAGAAAGCTGTTGTGTCAGCTGAGGCCAGTGAGTGTTCTGAAGCGTCCCACTGTCTAATGTGCTTACTTTGGTCTCCCCCCTTTCTCCTCCATCCACTCCTCTGTCTGAAAAAACACACTGAAAAAAAAAAAACACAAAACATGAATATAAACAACACCTCTTATCCCCCCATCACCCTCTCCCTCCTCTTGTCTCTAATAAAGGAACTTCTTGGTGATCTTTGGGCTCATAATTATGATGCGTACATTCCTGCTGAGTCACCAGGGAGTGCCACTCACATCTCCCATGTGACTGTGTAGATGTGGCATGGTTGGACAGTACCCTAACCAACAGGTCCCAGTAACAGCAGTGCCAGCTGGCATTGTTCACTATGAGGACCTCAGTTTGGAATGTGTCTGGGTCATTGAAATGGCTTGGAAGCAGGGCTGCTAGTTAGACAGTACCACCAATTGGAACTTAATTGGTTCCAATTGTTTGGTTGGTGCATGATGCTTGCAACACCAGAGCCATGTATACTGAATATGCTGTAGGCCTATGTGTTGACAGCTTTGGACAAAAGTCTGCTAATTGACCATATTGTTACAATGTTATTACAAGCTTGATGCTCCACCATCATTTGCCCTTGATCCAGGTCTTCTAATCCAGTTAAACGGTTTCTGTGACGATCCTGTGAGCCGAGGTCGGCGGCCGCACAGCGAACACATCTGAAGCTCATTACATCCATGAAAGAAATCCTAGAACAGAATGAAATAGAATAAAAATAGCAGTGAAATAATGAAATAATATGAAACCCGCTGATATCAGCAGTGAGAGGAGAGGTCCCTGTTGGCCTAACACGGAGACATCCTCTCTCATATTTATTAGTTTAATATTTCAGATCCACCACCACAGCCAGCTTTCTGACACGTCCACCATTCTTCTATCTAGGGTTCTCTATCGCTCTCTCGCTGTCTGTCTGTCTCTCTCTCTCTCTCTCGCTCTGATGTGATAGCTGCTGCTCATGTAGATCTGTTTATCAAAGGGTTGGTCAAGCCGCCCAAAGACACCAAAAAATGCAGGATAGGAAACTGTACAATTGACTCATCATGTCAACTGTACTGGCGCCAGCCAAAGGGCGTGTCTGCATAGACAGACACGTGGTCACGCAGTGTGTTATCTGAAGACTCATACAGAGCTTATTATGTATGTCAATGGAGTGTTACAAAAGGGAATACAATTATAAGCACTACATCTACAGTGAGGGAAAAAAGTATTTGATCCCCTGCTGATTTTGTACGTTTGCCCACTGACAAAGAAATGATCAGTCTATAATTTTAATGGTAGGTTTATTTGAACAGTGAGAGACAGAATAAAAACAAAAAAATCAAGAAAAACGCATGTGAAAAATGTTATGAATTGATTTGCATTTTAATGAGGGAAATAAGTATTTGACCCCTCTGCAAAACATGACTTAGTACTTGGTGGCAAAACCCTTGTTGGCAATCACAGAGGTCAGACGTTTCTTGTAGTTGGCCACCAGGTTAGCACACATCTCAGGAGGGATTTTGTCCCACTCCTCTTTGCAGATCTTCTCCAAGTCATTAAGGTTTCAAGGCTGACGTTTGGCAACTCGAACCTTCAGCTCCCTCTACAGATTTTCTATGGGATTAAGGTCTGGAGACTGGCTAGGCCACTCCAGGACCTTAATGTGCTTCTTCTTGTGCCACTCCTTTGTTGCCTTGGCCGTGTGTTTTGGGTCATTGTCATGCTGGAATACCCATCCACGACCCATTTTCAATGCCCTGGCTGAGGGAAGGAGGTTCTCACCCAAGATTTGACGGTACATGGCCCCGTCCATCGTCCCT
>QNTS01006808.1:75652-86986 GCA_003317085.1 Hucho hucho
CTCCTCTCTGACGGTGTAGGAGTCGAGTGCTGCCTCCCTTCCTAGCCATCTGCTATAGTGTGCCTCCCTCTCTCCTCTCTGACGGTGTAGGAGTCGAGTGCTGCCTCCCTTCCTAGCCATCTGCTATAGTGTGCCTCCCTCTCTCCTCTCTGACGGTGTAGGAGTCGAGTGCTGCCTCCCTTCCAGCCATCTGCTATAGTCATTAGGGTCTAAACATCTTCCATGTGGCAACAGAGACCTGGCCTCTGTAACGCCTATCTCTAATACACACTATTTTGTCTTGGTTGGTTTTTACCTCAGGTACTACTTCAAAGTCCAGGCAAAGAATGTCTTTGGGCTGGGACCGGTTAGCGATACGCTCACCTATGTCACTGAATCAGGTCTGTATGAGTATTAGGTGAGGTTGCTAGATACTGTTCTAAAGTCAGTTTTATTTTGTGCCTGCAAATGGTTGTGGTTCTGGGATTGGAAATAGGTTTGCTGATCCTAGATCTACTGAGGCCACGTCTACTTGAGTTGTCCGTATCATCCTGTTTTTAGTTTATGTATGAATTCTGTTTCAGTTCATGTCTCTCATTTGAACGTTTTCTGTTTTTCAGACGACCCTCTTCTTATTGAACGGCCGCCTGGTGAGTTGTATCGAAATGTCTCATGTTACTCTTACTCTAACAATATTGACAAAACATGTTGGCCTACATTGCTCTAGTCCAGAAGATCACTGCTTCAGGTCCTTTGAAGAAAGTCAAAGTGACAGTTGGAGAGAGCTGGTGGGGAGTAAACAGTCTGGCATATCAAAGGCTGCGTGCACCTACACTGACATACACTGGACTTGGCAGACATCCATAGTGGTAAAACGATGCCAAAGTACAGTTTTGGTATTTATTGTTTTTAATTAAGAGAGTCAGTCAGGTATTTCGAAGAGGGGGGATGAGGGGGGCAGGTGCTCGTTCACTCCCTCCCCTCTCACCCCTTCCTCCCCCCTCCCTTGGGTGCTATGCACAATTCGCTGTGTATCTGAAAAGGAGACTGGCATGGTGAAAACTGTTAATAAAGGGGATGTGTAGTCAGTCTTGACTAGCTCTGTGAGAACTGACAGGTTGAGTGTAGTTTATTTTATCAGGGAGTCATACTGAGACCAAGGTCTACTTTACAGATGAGCCCTGAATTACATAAATTAGAGAATAGACACATCAAAATAAAAATACAAAATGCAAGCAGAAAGAAACACGGTCATAAAAAACAAAGACATTCATCAGTAAAAAAAGTCCTTAATCAGCGTTCTGAACTGGCCTAAAGACACCAAAACATCACATTCATCAGTAAAAAGGTCCTTAATCAGCATTCTGAACTGGCCTAAAGGCACCAAAACACCCCATTCATCAGTAAAAAAGGCCCTTACTCAATGTTCTGAACTGGACTAAAGGCACCAAAGCATCAACTTCTCAGAACATTTTGAAAATTGTTCCACAAATAAACTGCAAAAAAACTCACAGCTGATTTATCTATCTCAGTAGAGACCAAAGGAATTTCCAGAGCTAGCATCCCTGAGACTGGGTGTGGTAACTTACATGTCTAAAGTTTAGTAATGATAAACTGCATCAAACTGCTTTAATGATAAACTGCATCAAACTGCTGTAATGAAGCAGCTGCGGTCATATAGATGATGTCACCATAGTCTAGTACCGATAGGAACGTCGACTGAATAATCTGATTTCTACTATTTATTGAGAGGCAGGACCTATTTCTATAAAAGAAGCCCATTTTTATTCTCAGCTTCTAAACTAACTCGTCAATATGCTTTTTAAAAGACAGCTTTTCGTCTATCCAGATGCCCAGATACTTGTAAGCAGGGACACGATCAATATAGACACCATCCAAAATACACATGCTTAAATCAGTTATTTTTATGTGCTCTAGAGAACAACATATACTTACTTTTACCTGCATTCAATACTAATTTCAGGTCAATAAAGTTTTTCTGTAATACAATGAAGGCAGACTGTAGTTCAGATAGAGCCTGGTCAACTGTGGTGGCAATAGCATACATAACATTATCATTGGCATACAAGTGCAGGTTAGTTTTTTACAGACAAGTCGATATCGTTAATGTAAAAATTACAGGACACAAAATCAACCCTTGCGGGACACCTTTCGTAATGTCCAGGAAACCTGATTTAACTCTTTAGGCATCATCAGCAGTGGTGACGGTTTTGGAGAGTCTGGCGTGCCCAAAGTAAAATGCCTACCACTCAGGCCCAGAAACTAGGATATGCTAGGATATTAGTACTATTGGATAGGAAACACTCTGAAGTTTCTAAAACTGTTAAAATAATGTCTGTGAGTATAACAGAACTGATATAGCAGGCAAAAACCCGAGGAATTTCTGTCCAGAATATAATTTGTGACATTTCCTCAGTTTGATAGGCTTCCTATTGAAATCCATGTAAAATAGCTCCCAGATTGCAGTACCTATGGCTTCCACTAGATGTCAACAGTCTTTAGACATAGTTTCAAGGCTTTATCATTGAACAGAACCGAATAGAAGAAGAAATAGTGAAGGGACCACGGATGTCAATAACATTTCCTGGGCGCGAGACCGTTAGCGCGCCCCTCTTTATTTTCCTTTTATATCGTTTAGGATATCATCAGTGTAAAATATAATCATTAATATTCATAAAAGAATACCTAAGGATGCATTATAAATAATGTTTGATTTGTTTGGGCAAAGTTGATAGGTATAATTTGAACGCTTTCGCTTCACTGTACAACGGGCGACTGAACATAACGCGCCAACCAAACGGAGATTTATGGATATAATAAATGACTTTTTCTAACAAAAGAACCATGGATTCTCTTGTTTGGACACTTGGGATGTCCTCAGCAGAAGTTCTTCGAAAGTAAGTGTAGTATCCTTAGAGGCTTCTTAGATTGATGACTCCTGACACGTGAGTACGGTTTAGTATTTAATTACAACTTAGAATTACATTCTCTAATGCACCTGGCTTAAGCTACCTGAAGCTTTCTTCAATCACGGTTATATAGACAGACATAGGAAATGGCTACGGATAGCGGAAAGCAAACCCCGTCTTAAGTCAATACTGCCATCTATTGGTAAACCTAAATATACCAGGTTACTACAGTAAGTGATTTATTTTAGCTCTTATATGGGTTTTGTGTGACCCACGCTGGATATGAATTTATGCTAATGCTTAAATATGAGAGGTGCTATCCTCAAACAATCAAATGTTGTGCTTTCGCCGTAAAGCCTTTTTGAAATCTGACAAAGCTGTGATATTGCCAAGAATCAGAGCTTTTGATGACTATGCAACACTTGTATATTGATGAATGTTTAATAATTCAACTTTTGGATTTTGAATTTGGCGCCTTACATTTCACCGGGTAGTGCCCCAGTTATCCCTAAGTGGTTTTAACACCATCAGTAGATACACATTGAGTCCTATCTATCAAGTAATTTTTAAACCCGTTACATGCAGCCTGGTCTAGGCCAACTGAGGAAAGCCTCTGAATTAGCAATGAGTGATTAAAAGTATCGAAAGCCTTTGACAATGAAGAGGGCAGCACAATGTTGCCTTTTATCCATACAATTAACCACAGGATTTATAACTAGGGATGTAGCAGAGATAGTGCTATGACCTGGTCTAAAACCCAATTTATGTACATTTAGAATATATTTCAAAGATAAGAAAGATCTTAGCTGAGAATTAATCAAGGATTATTATATTTTAGCTAGGCAGAACGTTTAGAAATAGGGCGATCATTATTTAGGTCACAAGGGTCAGCACCACCTGAAGGGGGAGTACATGGGGCACGTTGGGGATAGTACCAGATATCATCATCAGGTTAAAATATGGGTTAATGATTCAGCAATCAGGGGGACAGAGAGCTGCAGCAACAATGGATCAAGCATATCAGCTCCACTCAATTTGTTTACATCAAACTTAAGCAAGGCATCTAGCACATCACAGATGGTAAATTGCTGAAATGAAAACAAAGATGCAGTAAAGGTTGACATGCTAACCGTTGAGTCAGCTAGAGGTTAGTTAGTCTTGACTAGCTCTGTTAGAACTAACAGGTAGAGAGTAGGTATTAATGACTAGCTTTGTGAGTGTAGCAAGTAAGAACTCTGTTAGATCAGGAGGGACTGTCATTAAGGACATGCTGAGAGCTCAACCTTCACCGCAACAGTTTAGTGGTTATGTAATATATGCCATTTAGCACTTTTAAAATGTAGTTATTTAGAAGACACGCTTATCCAGAACCACTAGGGTTAAGTGCCTTCCTCAAGGGCACAGACAGATTTTTCACCTAGTCGGCAGGGATTCAAACCAATCCCTGCCGACTAGCCCAATGGTCTTAACCGTTAGGCTGCCTGCCTTCCTCTAGGTGGAGAGCCTATCTGGATCCCCTTCTCCTTCAGATTCAACCCCCAGCACAGTGCCTGTAAGGGCAGCCAGTACGTCAAGAGGACCTGGTACAGAAAGTTTGTGGGCGTGGTCCTGTGCAACTCGCTGAGATACAAAATCTTTATGGGAGATGGGTTGAAAGGTACTACTGCTGTTACTTCTCACCTTCCTCTCCTCCTTTATATCCTTCTCTCTCTCAAGTTCAAGTCTTGATTCAATTCAAGTTGCTTTACAGTTTCTCCTATTTGTTTTTGCTTATAATCTCACCACCATTTCTC
Organism: Hucho hucho; assembly: GCA_003317085.1. Lineage (NCBI taxonomy): Eukaryota > Metazoa > Chordata > Actinopteri > Salmoniformes > Salmonidae > Hucho > Hucho hucho. Next base: position 80,355 of record QNTS01006808.1, read on the forward strand.
TCCCTTCCACTTTCCCGTTCTTCTTTCACTACCACCCCCTCTCGCTCTCCCTTTCATTCTCTCACTCTTTCACTACATGTATCTTAATCACACCCTTTCTTTACATCTCTTTCCTAAACTACTGGGTGTTTTATTGTTTTGGGGCTCTGTGGTCTCATTACATAATGGAATATTGTGTGAGAGTGTGTTCATCTCTCTCTGTCTCTCATCTCTCTCGCTCTCCTTCCAGAAACGTTCTACAGTATAGCAGACACATTCGGCCATGGGGAGGACCACTGCCAGTTTGTAGATTCTTACCTAGACGGGAGGACAGGCACCCCCAGCCTCTCAACGTATCTGCCCACAGCACAAGGTAAAATAACATAAATCAACTCCCAGAATTCATCACTCGCCTACAGCCTGGTGTAGAATTGTTTTCATGGTATTAAAAATAATTATATTCCAACTAATATTAAGTCCCAGAGCCTTGATTATAGATAACCTCAATATCCTTGTTCTAGGCTGAATAGAAACAGTCAGAATCCTCTAACGAAGTATTATAAATGTGTTACATCTATTCATAATGCATTACAACACTGCCGGTCCTCCCCTGTGCAGGTTATTATCGCTCATACAGGCAGGAGCCAGTCAACTTTGGACCTATCGGCCGGCGTACGCCACATCCCTTTGTGGGATGGTACGAGTGTGGGGTGCCCATCCCTGGCAAGTGGTAACACAGGGGGTCACAAAGAGGTCGTCACCGAGGGCATACAAACTCCATCCTGCTGCAGCCTCTGTCATGCTCTCACTGACCCCACCCCCTGGAGATGAACTGTTGCTAACCACAGCAGAAAGACAACAACATTCCAAACTTATACTGCTTCAGATCAAAGAGAATATAATACTTTAAACAACACTAATATTTCCATGTATTCATTACCATGCACTTTTATAAAAGCAGTTTGTATATGAGGGGGAAAAAGCATGTATTGCTATTGCTTAGTTTAACTTTTGTCTTCCGGATCGGAAAGAATCCTTGTTTATTCCCAACTATTCTCAAGTGGAAGTGCACCTGTGATCATGACAACACTAATGAAATGGGAGATCCTGTAAAAGACCAAAGCACAAACTGAACAGTACTAATGGGAGCGAAGGGATTGTATGTGTGTTTACTATCAATCAAGTGATCTTGTTCATAACAGTAGTATGATACACCAACTCGTTTTGGCGTCAGTTTTCTTGAACATGCATAGTGTTTTTATACTCTTTGGTATTTACGAGACTCCATAAGATCAGAAGTTACTGTGGAAGTGTTGTATGTATACAGACAATGAATAACAATACTTAATATTTGCTCAGGAATGGTTGGACATTAAATAAAGGTGCTATGGAAAACAAGGAACCCCTTAACGATTAATTTGTTCCGTGAGAATATCTGAATGTCCATGTTTAAGGAAACTCAAACTGTCAAATAGAGTTTCAGTTTCAATTTAGTTTCATGAATTTCATAACCTGTCTAAACTACAGTACCAGTCAAAAGTTTGGACACACCTACTCAATGAAGGGTTTTTCTTAATTTTTATTATTTTCTATATTGTAGAATAATAGTGAAGACATCGGAACTATGAAATAAAACATATGGAATCATGTAGTAACCAAAAAAATGTGTTAAACAAATCAAAATATATTTTATATTTCAGATTCTTCAAAGTAGCCACACTTTGCCTTGATGACAGCTTTGCACACTCTTGGCATTCTCTCAACCAACTTCATGCGGTAGTCACCAGGAATACATTTCAATTAACAGGTGTGGCTTGTTAAAAGTTCATTTGTGGAATTTCTTTCCTTCTTAATGCGTTTGAGACAATCAGTTGTGTTGTGACAAGGTAGGGGTGGTATACAGAAGATAGTCCTATTTGGTAAAAGACAAAGTCTATATTGTGGCAAGAACAGCTCAAATAATCAAAGAGAAACAACAGTCCATCATTACTTGAAGACATGAAGGTCAGTCAATCCGGAAAAGTGCAGTCACAAAAACCACCAAGCGCCATGATGAAAAAGGCTCTCATGAGGACCGCCACAGGAAAGGAAGACCCAGAGTTACCTCTGCTGCAGAGGATAAGTTCATTAGAGTTACCAGCCTAAAAAATTGCATCTCAAATAAATGCTTCACAGAGTTCAAATAACAGACATATCTTAACATCAACTGTTCAAAGGAGACAGTGTGAATCAGGCCTTCATGGTCAAATTGCTACAAAGAAACCACTACTAAAGTGTCACGCCTTGATCTGTTTCACTTGTCTTTGTGCTTGTCTCCACCCCCCTCCAGGCGTCGCCCATCTTCCCCATTATCCCCTGTGTATTTATACCTGTGTTCTCTGTTTGTCTGTCACCAGTTCATTTTGTTTCGTCAAGCCTACCAGCGTTTTTCCCTCTGCTCATGTTCCTGCTTTCTAGTTTTCCCGTTTTTGTACCTTTCTGCCGCCCTGAACCTGAGCATGCCTGCCGTTCTTTACCTTTGCCCCACTACTCTGGATTACCAACCTCTGCCTGACCTGAGCCTGAGCCTGCCTGCCGTTCTGTACCTTTGCCCCAAGACTCTGGATAATCTACCCCTGCCTGCCTTGACCTGTCGTTTGCTGCCCCTGTTGCTGTAATAAACATTATTACTTTGACACAGTCTGCATTTGGGTATTACCTGAAACGTGATTCTAAAGGACACCAATAAGAAGAAGAGACTTGCTTGGGCCAAGAAACATGAGCAATGGACATTAGCCAGGTGGTCATTTTATGAGACCAAATTTGAGATTTTTGGTTCCAACCGCCGTGTCTTTGTGAGACGCAGAGTAGTTGAACGGATGATCTCTGCATGTGTGGTTCCCACCTTGAAGCATGGAGGAGGAGGTGTGATGGTGTGGGGGTGCTTTAATGGTGACACTGTCTGTGATTTATTTAGAATTCAAGGCATACTTAACCAGCATGGCTACCACAGCATTCTGCAGCGATACGCCATCCAATCTGGTTTGCGCTTAGTGGACTATCATTTGTTTTTCAACAGGAGAATGACCAACACACCTCCATGCTGTGCAAGGTCTATTTGACCAAGAAGGAAAGTGATGGAGTTCTGCATCAGATGACCTGGCCTCCACAATCATCTGACCTCAACCCAATTGAGATGGTTTGGGATGAGTTGGACCGCAGAGTAAAGGAAAAGCAGCCAACAAGTGCTCAGCATATGTGGGACCTCTTTCAAGACTGTTGGAAAAGCATTCCAGGTGAAGCTGGTTGAGAGAATGCCAAGAGTGTTCAAAGCTGTCATCAAGGCAAAGGGTGACTACTTTGAAGAATCTAAAATATATTTGTTTAACACCTTTTTGGTTATTACATGATTCTATATGTGTTATTTCATACTTTTTATGTCTTCACTATTATTCTACAATGTCGACAAAATCAGTTGGAAACATTTAAAATTGCAGGAAAAGGTCAAGCATATAATTTTTTAAGGGGGTGAGAGAGAGAGAGAGAGAGAGAGAGAGAGAGAGAGAGTGAGAGATGGCATCTGTTAGTTAGACATCTCAGCTGGAGTAACGGGGCCCAAGAGCATTCAGTGAACAACAGGTTTCCAAGTATGAAGGAAGACTGAGCTACTTGTACAATGTCACTTTCACGTGATAACAGCGGAGTGATGATGTGTAATATATTAATGAATCGAGGAGTTCGCTGGAGGAGAGGAAATGTTCTTTGGAAGGAAGGGAGGAACTTTATGGAAACAGTTTTGAAATCTACAGTCGTGGCCAAAAGTTTTGAGAATGACACAAATATTAATTTTCACAAAGTCTGCTGCCTCAGTTTGTATGATGGCAATTTGCATATACTCCAGAATGTCATCAAGAGTGATCAGATGAATTGCGATTAATTGCAAAGTCCCTCTTTGCCATGCAAATGAAATGAACAGACTGGAAGCTTCAAAAGGAGGGTGGTGCTTGGAATCATTGTTCTTCCTCTGTCAACCATGGTTACCTGCAAGGAAACACGTGCCGTCATCATTGCTTTGCACAAAAAGGGCTTCACAGGCAAGGATATTGCTGCCAGTAAGATTGCACCTAAATCAAACATTTATCGGATCATCAAGAACTTCAAGGAGAGCGGTTCAATTGTTGTGAAGAAGGCTTCAGGGCGCCCAAGAAAGTCCAGCAAGCGCCAGGACCGTCTCCTAAAGTTGATTCAGCTGTGGGATCGGGGCACCACCAGTACAGAGCTTGCTCAGGAATGGCAGCAGGCAGGTGTGAGTGCATCTGCACGCACAGTGAGGCGAAGACTTTTGGAGGATGGCCTGGTGTCAAGAAGGGCAGCAAAGAAGCCACTTCTGTCCAGGAAAAACATCAGGGACAGACTGATATTCTGCAAAAGGTACAGGGATTGGACTGCTGAGGACTGGGGTGAAGTCATTTTCTCTGATGAATCCCCTTTCCGATTGTTTGGGGCATCCGGAAAAAAGCTTGTCCGGAGAAGACAAGGTGAGCGCTACCATCAGTCCTGTGTCATGCCAACAGTAAAGCATTCTGAAACCATACATGTGTGGGGTTGCTTCTCAGCCAATGGAGTGGGCTCACTCACAATTTTTCCTAAGAACACAGCCATGAATAAAGAATGGTACCAACACATCCTCCGAGAGCAACTTCTCCCAACCATCCAGGAACAGTTTGGTGACAAACAATGCCTTTTCCAGCATGATGGAGCACCCTGCCATAAGGCAAAAGTGATAACTAAGTGGCTCGGGGAACAAAACATCGATATTTTGGGTCCAGGAAACTCCCCAGACCTTAATCCCATTGAGAACTTGTGGTCAATCCCCAAGAGGCGGGTGGACAAACAAAAACCCACACATTCTGACAAACTTCAAGCATTGATTATGCAAGAATGGGCTGCCATCAGTCAGGATGTGGCCCAGAAGTTAATTGACAGCATGCCAGGGCGGATTGCAGAGGTCTTGAAAAAGGTTTGCCTTGCTTTCGTTTGCTACATAAACATGACACACCCTCTTACCCTGAAGCTCAATTCATCCATTTTATTCAGTAGTATATGTCTTTCTGACTGATGCCTTCAATGACTCACAACAACAGGACCAGCAGTCTAGTCTGCCCTCTGCTAAGTTCATCTGGCACATCTGAGTTGTCCTTTTCAAGTACTTTTTTTAATTTACCAGTGTTTTCAAAATGTCCATTTATCTGTTTTCTGTGCCCTCAACAGGTCCTCACAGCAAGTGAAATCAGAGAAAGTAACAGGGTATACCCACAAGGCTAAACCCAAAGATACATTTATCATCGCTATAATTCATTAAATATCTTGCCTAGTGTGAAGTATGTCCTCCATGACCCATAACAGAAGAGAGTTTTTATTTTCCGTTACGGCGTTCATCAAAGAGAGAGTTTCCATCACCATGTTGGCTTCACCATTAGGAAAGTGGCCCATTCTCTCACTATGTTGTCATCACAGCCAGTAAGAACTCAACCACAGAAGAATACCGCAGTGTTATCAGAATGAACCCAGCCATTCCTTATCTGCTGTGTTTAAACAAAGTTTTGTTTGGGTTGGCTGATGACAGTCAGACGTGTTGTGGCGGTCAGTCCCATTTAAAAGGCATCGCAGCAGGGTGAACTGGGTGACACCCCTAATAGGGCAAGTAATGATTTTCACAGTGGGAAATTGTTGTTTTAGGGTTGATAGTGCAACCATTTTGTCATTTTTTTCAGCTAGAGTTGCAGGTGAAGGCTACTTCTGTTTCCCTTCTGGGTTTGACTCTACACAAAAATATTTTTATTGGCTCCTCACTGTCTTACAGTGCAGTAATTCTGAGCTGAAGATGGAACAGTGGTGTTTTGTTCCATTCTCAAATGTTTTTAACAGCATGGGATGACCCCACAGTTGATACACAAGACTATATACTATAAGCCTGAGTAAGAGTCTTTCTTTTGGGGAAGAGGAGAGGAGAGAGAATGTGAGGGAAGGAGACAGGAGGAGGAGAAACACACTGCAATAGCACGTGCTATGGGACAACCACATCTGCTACAGATGTTAGAGAACGGAAGTAAGGAATAAAATCCCTTTGTACAGACTCCTGGACTTTGATGGATGGATGGATGGATGTATGTATGTACAGTGAGGGAAAAAAGTATTTAATCCCCTGCTGATTTTGTACGTTTGCCCACTGACAAAGAAATGATCAGTCTATAATTTTAATGGTAGGTTTATTTGAACAGTGAGAGACAGAATAACAACAAAAAAATCCAGAAAAACGCATGTGAAAAAAATGTTATGAATGGAATTGCATTTTAATGAGGGAAATAAGTATTTGACCCCATCTCAATCAGAAAGATTTCTGGCTCCCAGGTGTCTTTTATACAGGTAACGAGCTGAGATTAGGAGCACACTCTTAAAGGGAGTGGTCCTAATCTCAGCTTGTTACCTGTATAAAAGACACCTGTCCACAGAAGCAATCAATCAATCAGATTCCAAACTCTCCACCATGGCCAAGACCAAAGAGCTCTCCAAGGATGTCAGGGACAAGATTGTAGACCTACACAAGGCTGGAATGGGCTACAAGACCATTGCCAAGCAGCTTGGTGAGAAGGTGACAACAGTTGGTGCGATTA
>QNTS01006809.1:26360-38344 GCA_003317085.1 Hucho hucho
CACACTAGGTAGACAGTAGACAGTACCGTTACTCCACACTAGGTAGACAGTAGACTGTACCGTTACTCCACACTAGGTAGACAGTAGACTGTACCGTTACTCCACACTAGGTAGACAGTAGACTGTACCGTTACTCCACACTAGGTAAACAGTAGACAGTACCGTTACTCCACACTAGGTAGACGGTAATTGCCATTTGATGGTATTCCCTCCACTCCTCCACACCACCTCTCCACCAGCCCTCCCACACAGCAGACCCCCGGCCACAGACAGACGGCTCAGACAATACTCCCCCGGGTGCCCTCTGCTCCAACCTTCTGAATGTGTGTGGGTGGGTGGGTGGTGGAGCTTCTCTGTGCTTGGCTGATGTTAGGAAGTGTGAGAGGTGGCTAACACTCATGCTACCTGCCTGTCCTGAAGTGTGTCTGTGAAAAGCATTGAAAACCACATAACCGTCTCTCCACCCCTTCCCTAAACTAGGCTTGGATGTCCCTGTCATCTGAGCATCCACCCACCCCGTCCTCCTTTCCCTCTGCATTCCCACCTGTCCCCAGACTCCCAGAGCCTCGTCAATGTCTACGCAGCACCATTCCAGTCCATGCAAGTGGTAGGTTTTGTTAATGGAGGACTTATAACTGACAATGCTTAATTGGAACAAAACACACACACACACACCTGACAGGGTACCAGACACCTCTAAATAAAAGCATCTATCTGTTTGTATTTGTTTCCCTCAGGTTCAATCTGAACGCCCATGTGCCCCCCACAAATGAAGCTCTGAAGCAAAACCATTTGCCTAGAAGCTGCCGCCAGGGCTTCTGTAGCCAAGCAGAGTACTTTGGAGCAGCCGGACGTCCAGCAAGATGCACTACAGTCTGGTGAGAGAGGGGCTGGGGAGAGGGGCTGAGGTGGCATTTGGGGATGTGGCAGAGACAAGCTGATAGAATGATTTGAAGAATATGAACAGCAGAAAGAATATTGCTTTTCATATGTTTGATAATGACCATGGTCTGTTGTCCTTGTTTGTAGAAGGCTTCCACAACCAAGACCAAGACATGTCGTCGGCAGTCAGCCACCAGGAACAGTTGTCCCAGGGTCCAGGCTTTGGGAGGCCAGGCCAGTCAATATATCTCCAGATTTTTTTAATCCTAATTGTTGCACACAAGTGGCTGTAACAATATTGGTGTGTGTTGATCTAGAACAGCCTGCATGAGTCGATTGTGGAGGTGGAAGCAGGACTTCTCCCACCTGCTACTGTCTCTACACCACTGTCCATGAGAGCTTGCTTTCGAAAAGAGCATAACTAATGCTGAGTGACAGTAATTGTTGTGTTTCATAAACTGGGTGGTTCGAGCCCTGAATGCTGATTGGCTGAAAGCCGTGGTATATCAGACCGTATATCACAGGTATGACAAAACATTTATTTTTACTGCTCTAATTACATTGGTAGCCAGTTTATAATAGCAATAAGGCACCTCAGGGGTTTGTGGTATATGGCCAATATACCACGGCTAAGGGCTGTATCCAGGCACTCCGCGCTGCATCTCGCATAAGAACAGCCCTTAGCCGTAGTACATTGGCCATATACCACACCCCCACGTTCCTTATTGCTTAATTATATGTTTTAAAATGTCTTTATAGTTTATTATGTGTTTAAAGTCTTTATTTAAAAAACTTGGAATACAATGTTATTTCTTTAAAACATTTATTTGTATACTATGTCGTGAGCCTCCTCTACTTCCTGGAATCCAACGTAGCTTGGGGTCAGCGTTGGGGTCAGGGTATTTAGATCGAATTGCCGCGACCACACAGGCTGGGAGTCCCCGGCGTTGGCCTCGACCGAGACGTTCTCCCCTCAGCATCCACTCCAAAGTGATCCCGTAGGAAACCAGTCTGTATTGTCAAAACTCGAGAGAAAATAACGAAATCACAATGTTATATACAACAATCAAAAGAACATCAAATATAACAATGGGCTCATGGATCATTAGGCCTGTTCATTTCAAAGCCATATTGATGATGGCACAAAATGATTGACCGCTCTCTTGCCTTATAGACTTGAAGACTGTATGGCCAAGTCATTGTTGAAAAAGGTGAGGCTGTTTGTCTTCCTCTTTGGTATGTGGGTTCACAGGCTCATCAAGATATTAGTGGTGTTAAAGATAGACAGGAAATTGCAGCAAAAAAAAACCTGTGGTGTAAAAATTGTCATACTTGAGTAAAAGTCTAAAAGTATTTGGTTTTATTTACTTTTAAGTATCAAAAGTAAATGTAATTGCTAAAATATACTTAGGTATCAAAAGTAAAAATAGAAATCATTTTAAATTCCTTATATTAAGCAACCCAGATGGCACCATTTCCGTGCACACCTCTCAGACATCATTTACAGACAAAGCATGTGTGTTTAGTGAGTCCACCAGATCAGAGACAGTAGGGATGACCAGGGAGGTTCTCTGTTTAGTGAGTCCTCCAGATCAGAGGCAGTAGGGATGACCAGGGATGTTCTCTGTTTAGTGAGTCCACCAGATCAGAGGCAGTAGGGATGACCAGGGAGGTTCTCTTGATAAGTGCGTGAACTTTTCCATCTTCCTGTCCTGCTAAGCATTTAAAATGTAACGAGTACTTTTGGGCATCAGGGAAAATGTAAGGAGTAGAAAGTACATTATTTTCTTTAGGAATGTAGTGAAGTAAAAGTAAAAGTTGTCCGAAATATAAATAGTAAAGTACAGATACCCACAAAAACTACTTAAGTAGTACTTTAAAGTATTTTAATGAAGTACTTTACACCACTGCATTTTGTTCACTAACACTATTGACTTTATACTTCTTACAGTGTTTGGTAATATACAATATTGATTATTTAGACCATATTGTGAAGTACGCATCCCATACATCCTATTTATGTGGCGCATCCACTCATTCTAGACACTGTTTACCTAGTTGATCTAACTTCAAGGGGAGACTACAGTAGCCAGTTACAGTTACATTATGGAGTGTAGGCAGGTTACTAGAAAATACAGTTGGGTATCATTAGCTCGCTATTCATTTGCATCTTAGAGAGTAATAATAAAATATAACCCAATTTCCAAAACACTTACACTTTTAGAGAGCTTCCCATTTGGGCCGTCAGGTGTGGCAAGTGCTTCCAGTTGATCCAGGGCATTCTGAAAAACGTCTCCAGAACCTCAGGATTGATGTTTACACACACACAGGCCCTGTTCTTCTGCATCGTCAGTCTGATGCTCGACCTCCTCCGTTATAGGAATCAGACAGTTCCGGGGGGTAGAATTCGCTTATAAACTACATCTAAATACTCAAGCAGTGGACCTAAAAACTGTCTGGGGTGGTGACAAATTGTCAGGCAAGCATTATAAAGGTCCCAGAAGTGTTTCTGGGTGAACTTCCCCTATAAGGCCCGCACAAACTGTATGATTTTAGCCGTCTTCTGCCAGAGTTTTTCCCGTCCCAGCAAAATGTGGACGTTGTGTGCTAATTCTTAGGAAACGAATTAGCCCACAACGACAGTCGGACGTCTTGGCTCGTTCAGTGTGACAGGGTTTACATCTGCCGATTAAGCACCGCTGCGTGCGGTCGTAGGCTCCGTCGGAAATGTTGAGCCTTTATCGTGTAGTGTGGCTGGTGTTAACGAGCCAATCCCAGTGACTGACCAATAGGAACACGGCCGGCACTAACTACGCACACGATAATATGATTATTGTGAATAGTCAGATTAATATAATAGTTTGGTTGAAACGTTAACATGCTTTTCAAGAAGAACGATTTCCTTAATAATCTTGTTTAGATTACATGACACATCTGAAATCAGGCTATAAACACACAAAATAAACGTTGTACCACAGCAGCCATGTTATTTTGGGGAAGTTCGGACATATAAAGTCTATATGTGAAAATGATTTTCCGAACATCAAATATCACCGCTGCAGTTGACGTAGTCTGCGTCGGATGATGTAGCCTCGCAAGCCAACGACAGAATGTGACAACAGAACTGAAGCTAATTGTACAATCTAACCAGGCTGATATCAACATTTTAATAACATTTAGTCATGGTAAAAGACTGAATGAGAGAGAGAGAGAGAGAGAGAGAGAGAGAGAGAGAGAGAGAGATGACAGTGAAAAAGTATGCACTTTCCTCTCAGGATACACATTCCACTGTGTGTTGGAATATATCCTCAGAATGCCTGGTCTCCCTTAGTGTGGGTGTGTGAGCGTGCATGTATGTGAGACAAAGGAAGGGCCGAGAGTTAATCCGTTAGAATAATATGGAATTAGTCCCAAAGAGTGGAGAGGACATTGCAGTGAAGTGGGAATGGAACTGGCACGCACACACCTATGTATAGGCTACACACACCAATCCTGAGGCCTGATTGAGGAGGAGGAATTTGACCTTGTGACCCCAGGCTGGGGGAGGTGTGTGTGTGATGATTTGTGGGGGGTCCTGCTTGGGGGCAAGGAGGGGCAAAGAAAAGGGGAAAGGGGGAAGAGAGAGGAGAGGTAGAAATGACAGTGGTATGTAAGTAGAGGAGGGGGGGTGGCATGGCCTGGTTGATGCTAATGTTTCTAGCCTATCATTATAACGATGTATTGAGTTATTGCAGCAATTTAGCTACAATTTCTGTTACCTTTTGAAGAAGATTTAACCGTATACTGACACACACACATACACATACACATCTGTGAAACACACATCTGCATAAAACATCCTTTAAGAGCAGATGGAACTTCCATAGCCATGCTAACACACCTAGCATGCTAATGCAGGCACGAAAATGTGAGTTATGTCACAGATGTGTGTGTGTGTGTGGGTATATATGTGTGTACTAATGTAGGCATGCTCACTCACTAAGACCAACGAGACAAACACACGTTTACCTTCCGCTGTTACCGGCTAGGCTAGGAGAAGCTAATGTTGCTAGCCATGAGTGACATTAATAACGTAGCTACGCTAGGGAAAGCTAACACTGCCAGCAATGAAAACCACTACAATAATGCAGGAGGAGGTTAGCTGCAATGCTAGGAGAAGCTAACACTGCTAGCTAGTCTCAACGTCTACAGTGCCAGCCATAGGATACGGTAGAGTTCTCTTCATGGTCTGAGAGAGACATAGAGCCCTGCATCCCCAAGGAGGGCACAGGGAGGAAAGGAGAGGGGGAGAGGGAGGGTTCGAAAGGGGGAGGGTTGAAAGACTTCTTTTATCTCTGTCTAAATCAACTGTCAACAATGCAGGAAATCACCAAGAGGCGAAAAGGAGAGATGGGAGGGGAAATAGGGGGGAAAAGAGGGAGGAGGAGAGAGTTGGGGAAGGGGAGGAGGAGAGAGGTGGGGAGGGGGAGGTGAAAAGAGAGAGGGAGAAATAGAAAGAAAAGGAGAAAGAGAAAGAGGAGGGTAAATATTACAGGACTGTGCCAAGTAAACATAAGGCGCTGGGATACTTCAACAACCATCCAGCCTTCAGAGAGAGTGTGTGTGTGGAGGAAATGAAGGAAGATAAAGAGAAGGCCTCTGTCTGTGAATCAGATGGAACCTATCTGTGAATGCTCTGTTGCTCGGTCAAGGGGGACAAAATAGGGAGGAGAACCACTCAGCACAGTGGCAGGCAGTAGAGGCAAACTTTTCGCTAATACACACACAAGGCTGGGACATCATTGGCTATCAGCTTTGTCTGGGGTTCTGAGAATGTCAAGACAATTATCATTCAACACACACACTGAACCTAACACAGTCTCCTGACACAAATTCGGCTGGGCGGTATACCGTATTTTACTATATACCTGTATTTATGCACGGACCGGTTTGGGTTTTTACTTTACCTTCTATAATGGTATTTTAATGTTTGGTTTGTTAAAACTGATACGCCGTGTGTAACGTCCATTTTTATAGTTTACTCCGCAACTTGAGTCATCCCTCTCCGCTCTCTCTCTCTCTCTCTCTCTCCATGCCGCTTTCCACACAGACCTAGTCCCACCCGCTGTCACTCAAGGAGCGCATTTGTTGTTGCTTGACCACAAGAGACACTTTCGTTCAGTCTGCATGGTCAATGCAGAACATGCAACAATGTTGATTGACAACGATGTTGTTTCCACTTAGATCTTAGTATAAATCCACAAGCGTTCTATAATTACAATATTCGTTTGTGTTTCTAACATCTGCAAACAGCTAGTTTGTATTTTCTTAGCAAGTTAAGCTAAATCGTGTTAGCCACTAATGCTAATCGCTAGTTAGCTAACTAGCTAATACAAGTTCTGAGTCAGAGCAAATGTAGCTAGCTAATACAGCCTGATATCAGTACTGGTGGAGGCTTAAATTAGCATGTTTGTGCAACAGTATCTTCTAAATCAATGAGGAATAGGGGAAGCATTAATATGTTGGCTATATGAATAAAGATGTAATGTAGCCAAAGATTGGAGGGTCCCCTTGGAAACACTGAACATGACTTTGGTTCCAACCCTGTCACAATAACTCATCCATGGCATTTTCATTCGTTGTCATGTCAAACAACACTGTATTCAAAGTGCCCACTATTATTTATATTCTAACTATTGAATTATGGTAAACATTCTATTTCCATGATTCCAAAAGTTCACCCAAGTGTTTTGATCCAAATCGCAATTGCAACATTTGGTTAGAAATAAGGCCTTGTATTTTGTCCGTGGCAGTGTGGAAATGATCTCAAATGAGTGCAGGAAATGCAGAAATTGATGGAAATGCAGGAAATGATTTGAGGCTGAAGTTGAATTGAACAGTATAAAACAATCAGAATGGAGAAAGACCCATTAAAATAATTTAGAATATATGTGTTGCCACCCTAGGGTCACGCACTACTCATAAAGCAAATGTAGAACTTTTAGTAATTAAAAACATAAAACACCGTCATACCATAAAAAATGAGAAAAATACCATTGATATGATATTTTGGCCATATCACCCAGCCCTACCTTAGGTCAGTAAACCTTTAAAATGCCACTTTAACCAAGAGGAATATTTATTTAACTTACAGAAATGAAAGTCGTACTTTGGTGGTTACCCCCTGGTAGTTATCCTGTGTGTGTGTGTGTAATTCTTTTAAGATTTTGAGAAAAATGTGTAATTCTTCCACTGAATAAATACATCCAAGTCAGGCTTGGATCCTGTTCAGTCTGTTTCAGGAAGTACCCATATGTTGCATCTCTAGGTTCCAGACCTTTCTGAGGACATCTCTCTCCTGTCCATTCCAGATGCTAACCACATGACCTCAGTGGAAAAGAATGCTTCTCCCAGTGTGACCAATGAGAAGTCTCAGCCACAGGAAGCAGGAAGCTGCTGCCAGCTGACCAGACCAGACCGCCCACACGGTCCTATGGTGGCCTGCAAGGCTCTGACAGAGACAGGCCTAAAGACTGTAGTCCACCCCACACACACACACACACACACCTGTAGCCAGTTTAGGAACAAAAACCCCTACCCAGCCATGCTAGCGCCAAAACACCTCAACGGCAGTCACCTTCTAGTTATGATGGCAATAGGAAAGTTACAGTTATGTTATTGTTACTGATGTTATTCTAGTGTGGATTCCTATAACGTTACTGTTGTTACTGTTGTGTTATTGTAATGATGTTCCTGATAAGCAACACCTCATGGGAGGATAGACTGCTGCTGAAATCTGCACATACACACAGACACACACACCGATAGAACAGTTGATACAACACCTGACAACCATATGCCAATACCGCAACACAAAAATGAAATGATTAAATCATTATAATTATTTCTGACAAAGGCAGGCTACATATTAGGATATTATGGGCCACAAACACAGGAGTTCTTCCAAAGATCTAAAACTCTTCAGAACTTCATCTATAACTGTAGAAGTCAGATTCCACTGCAAAGCACAGACACGGATCTTTCCCGAGAAAGAGTCTTGAGACATCCCTTTTCCAGGATAAAAGCACACTCACAGCACACAGAAGGCCACATCAGCCTTACAGCAAAGGAATGTAATCTGACGTCATCTATTTGGGATCGGATTTCTCATATTTTCTGTGCGATGGTGTGTGTGTGTGCGTGCGTGTTTGTTACTTATGTTATTTTTCTCCAATTTACCCTCTACATCCAGCGTTCGCCACTCAACGAAGTAGCAGTATTATCAGAACGACATAACGTTATACCGGCTATATAACGGTGACACAACATCCTAGGGATAATGACAAGCATATCCCATAATAGCCTAAAATGAAGTTAGCTTGTAGCCTACTTAAAACTAAGTTTCCTTTCAACTAAGGGTATCAATTCATCGGCGAAAAATGAAAAACGTTTTCTAAATAATAAAGTGAAGCATCGATTTCAAAAAGTCTGACAACAATAGGCCTGTCGTTTGGAAACAAAATCATTAAGCGCATGCAATAACTGCATTGGACTTCCACGTCTGCAGAGAGAGAGAGGGAGAGAGACAGACAGAGAGAGAGAGAGAGAGAGAGAGAGAGAGAGAGAGAGAGAGGGAGAGAGACAGACAGAGAGAGAGAGCGAGCAGACAGGCTTACTGGAATGCCAGGCTATGCTGGAGTTGAGAGACCTCTCTCCTCTTCGGACACTGTATCCTCTCTTCAATCCGCTACAAACTACACACAGTCTAGGAAAAGTGCGTTGTGATCGTATAGAATAACAATTCCCCATCGGTAATACCATTCATGCAATAAAGAGCTACATTGTGTCCCTCCATTACACTATTCCATAACCCCTGCCAAATCGTCACATCAGCATCTTGCAATCCAAGTTATTTTTTCTTGAAGTAAAACAGACATACTTCGCTTTGATCAATTAAAACAGTGTTTTTAAACAGAGACAGCTTGGCCTGTAGATTGGTATGTAAAGAACAGAGGAGAAAGAGAGAGAAACGGAGAGAGAGAAGAGAGTTTTAGCCTGTTGCGCACTCACTTCTTCAACGTCAGTCTCTGCGAAGACGAAAAAACATTATTTCGCAAAACAGCAGAAATGGCCCACAACGCAAACAAAATACTCCAAACGATATCACATTCCAATATAACTGCGATATAAAAAACCAAAACTTATGGCCACGTTTTTAAAAAAGTTTTCACGCAGTTTCGGACACGAAGTAAAAAAAAAAACTAAAAGTTTCGATTCCCCCCCTCAGCCAGTTTTCCCTTTTCCTCTCCTCTCTCCAGCTCACCGAGACAGTCTGCCGGCGTCACAGCTCCATAAGCAAGCACTCACACAATCCCCCAAAACTTCTTAACTCCCAATTTAAGACTATGTACTATTCTAATAAGTAGTTTTAACATGTAACAGAACAACATAAAAGTGTAGAATAGAACTCACCTCACTGCAATAAAATAATCTTGAAACAGACGTTCGCTGCTGTGTGTTATTTTTTCTCCAGGGTTGGTTGTTGGATCCCCGTGCCTAGACTCTGCCCGCGCAGCGCGCTCTCTGGGACAATCCAAGCTGTCAATCAAACCCTGCGGCGGCACATGGAGGCTAAGCCCGCCCATTTCTACCGTAATACCTTCTATACCACGCATACCCACTTCTACTGTAGTATGGTGCTGCGTGTATCTGAGAGTAGGGCCTAGATTCAACCAGTTGTGCTGCAGGTCCACTGTTGAGCGCGATTGAAATTTAAAGGCAATGTTCAGGTACTGCATTCACGGTAAAACGCTGCATATATCGGCTCAATCGGAAATTACCTTTTCATTTCAATCACTGTTGAACCAGGCCTAGAGCTCGACTTACTTCTGCCCCCAGCCAAGGCCTGGGATTTAGTGTTGCAGGGAGTAGGGCTCTCGCCTCTGCACCACCTGATCCATGGATCTAGCCCCATACAGCTCAATCTCTCTCTCAAAATAAACCTGTCAAATTGGTGGCTTTATCGGCTTTGTAGGAGCATACCTGTTGGCATCAGGGCTCGTCTTAGTGCAGGGCAGGAGCAAAAGCCTGCAGCGGTCTCCAGGCAGATGATTTTGTAACAGGCCCAATGTGGGTAATCCTGCAGGAGGGTTGGCCAAGGTCAGGACGGTTGGCCAGCCCTGGTCCAGAAATAAAGAGGATATGAAACCTTGTATTACATAGAACGCCTGTTGTACTGCACATGACTCATCTATTGTATGTATGATGAATGTGTCATTGTACACCTGCCCAGGGACTGCATGGGGACCAAAATGACCTGTTTGTTATCTGGTACAATGCATCAGATTCAGCCTCTGAAATGTATGTTTTCATTGCGCATGGTCTCAAATAAACAGAACAATAAAACTATATTGTTTGTAGCCCTGTGCCATAACTCAACAGAAGAACATTATAAATCACAGCTTTGAACATGAACTGCAGAATCAGTCTTGGCAATTTATGTTAGAAAACATTCCAATGCACTTCATTAGTGAAAATAAAAATGCCAGAGAAATAAATCATGTTAATTTATCTCTAGTAGCCTATTTAGACTCTGTAAAGCTACATACCTGGTGCTCACCCTCAGGCAGTTTGAAGAGTTATGAAGATCAAAATGCCATTCATACTATTTCGACTATTTTGGGTAGATAAAATGACATAGGCACTTTGACATTGAACAAAGGTCACTGCTTGCATTGAATAAATATTGTCACATTCCTCTCGCGCTCCGCCGGTTGCAGTGCGGACAACATTTGGGTTTATCTTGGGGGTATTTGCATGTTTGTTTGTCCCTCTCCCTCACCCCCTCTCTCTCGCTCTAATCACTTACCCCCTGTCCCTGTAGCTCTTTGATGAGTGGAAAGCATTGACATATGACATCATAGAAGATATATTAAGAGCTGTGTGTGCAGAGATACCTCCCTCCTATTGATCTAGCACTGGAATTGTGGGAGTTCAAAGGAGTCATCCGTACCCTAACAAGAACAGACAAGCCCTCTCTCTCTTTCTTTTTCTCTGTCAGAGCAGCTGGTCAGGACATCACACCCTGACGCCTGAACTATTTCTAGTGTGTCCGTGTGTGTACTTGTGTATCCGTGTGTGTACTTGGGTATCCGTGTGTGTACGTGTGTGTACTTGTGTATCCGTGTGTGTACGTGTGTGTACGTGTGCGGATGTATGTTGGTATGTGAGTGGGAGATCTGCTTATGAATGGGACCACTTGTAGTGAATCACATAGTCTTCCACTATGCCAGAGGCTAAAATAGTGAACTCTATTGTGAATTGGGTGTCTTTTGGGATTGATCTGAGAGTGGTCTGTAGTATCTCCACATTCAGAGTGTGTTTCTAGCACTAAATCTGGAGTGGCACACTAATCCATATAAGATTGGCCTAAAGCAGTGCACTAGCACATAGAAGGGCATAACAGACACACAGTAAGTCTGTTCTAGTATGTCTAGATCTGTCATGGCCACATTGCTCTTCATTCCATGAGTTCCTGCCCAGAGTTCTAACCTCATGTCGTCATGCCACCCCCACATATTAGATAATGGGAAATCGTCTGTGTGTGTGTGTGTGTGTGTGAGTGTGTCAGGTCCATATTTGAGAAGAGGCATTTGTTTCACAGTTGTTTCCCTGATTTGCCAAGCAGGCTTATCTCATCTCACTTTCTCTCCATCTCCCTCTCTCTCCATCTCTCTAACTTCATTTGGGTAGATGTTAGTGTCACAGTGGAGTCTGTTCCAAAGCATCTATTTGGCTGTGTATGTATGTGTGTGTGTGTTCATCAAAGGGAGAACGGAACCCTATTATGACATCATGGTTGATGACATCACTGCGGATGGGTGTTGGTTGGCGGTCTGGAATGTGTGTGACTAAGGGGGAGGGGCTTTAAAGTCAAGGCTGGGATCTCATTGGCTATCGGCTTTGTCAGGGGTTCTGTGAATTTCAAGACAATTATCATTCAACATACACGCTGCACCTAACACAGTCTCCCTGAACACACACACACACACTGCACCTAACACAGTCTCCCTGAACACACACACACTGCACCTAACACAGTCTCCCTGAACACACACACACAC
>QNTS01006811.1:8777-44880 GCA_003317085.1 Hucho hucho
CTGAAGTAATACTACAAAGAATGTGTCAAAGAAATGTACTTTATGTCCTGAATACAGAGCATTATGTTTGGTGCAAATCCAACACTACACATCACTGAGTACCACTCTTCATATTTTCAAGCATAGTGGTGGCTGCATCATGTTATGGGCATGCTTGTCATCGGCAAGGACTACAGAGTTTTTGGGGATAAAAGAAATGGAATAGATCTAAGCACAGGCAAAATCCTGTTAGATAACCTGGTTCAGTCTGTTTTCCAACAGACACTTGGAGACAAATTCACCTTTCAGTAGGAAAATAACCTAAAACACAAGTCCAAATATACACTGGAGATGCTTACCAAGACGACATTGAATGTTCCTGAGTGGCCTAGTTATAATTTTGACTTAAATCGGCTTGAAAATCTATGGCAAGACTTGCCTGTCTAGCAATGATCAGCAACCAACTTGACCGAGCTTGAAGAATTTTTTAATGAATAATGTGCAAATATTGTACAATCCAGGTGTGCAAAGCTCTTAGAGACTTACTCAGAAAGACAATCCATTTTGAATTCAGGCTGTAACACAACAAAATGTGGAATAAGTCAAGGGGTATGAATACTTTCTGAAGGCACTGTACATAAATACTATAATAAATTACGCTTTTATCCAAAGTGACTAACAGTCATTTTACATATGGGTGGTCCCAGGAATCCAACCCACCATCCTAGCGTTGCAAGCGGCATGCTCTACCAACTGAGCTACAGACACAGACAGACAGATAGTCTTGGCCTACAGCTCCAGCTGCAGTCACTCAGCTCAAGGCCCAGACGCAGGCAGCACACAATCCCACATCAAGGCCACTCTGGAAGGAGAGAAGAGAGAGAGAGGCCCCTGAGCCTTGTGTGGAGGAAGGCAAGGCTAGGCAATAGAAATATAATTACTAGAACAGGAAAAGGGCCCTCAAACCCCATTCTAGTATTTCTATTTCTATGTGTTAGACTCTGCGCCTCTAGAGAGGTCATTACAGTGAGGCCTCATCATCAGTGTGACAGGGGTCAGTAGTGTGCTGCACAGATCCTCCTGTAAACTAAAGCACCCAAATTAAATATGGTTTCCCTCGCACGTGTCGTTTCCTAACAAACGTAACTGTGTGGTGGATGGTCTTGTTATTGTTATTTTATTGTGTTACTATTTCCTTTTTTAATTAGCAAAATTGTTCTTACTTTTTAACTCTGCATTGTTGGGAAAGGGTTCATCAGTAAGCATTTCACGGTAAAGTCTACATCTGTTGTATTCGGCGCATGGACACAGACTAACACAAACGTACACACAGGCACGCACGCACACAACCACACAACCACACTCTCCCTTTCTCTCTCCATTTAGAAATCCGAGCAGGAGGCTTGTAAGCATTGACTGTTATAGTAGAGCCCTTGTCAGATGAAGTGTCAGAGCGGAAACAGTTTAGAGTCCTACCTCATATCCCTCCGTTCTGGGGCAGAGGTGGACAGACACCTCTCTGTCATGTGTAAAAGTGGTCATGAGACGAGAAGAGCTCTTTCACACACACACACACACACACACTTGTTCTCTCTGGTTCTTTCACTGTCTGAGGAAAAGGGAAGAGGTTGTTTCTCACAATTACACTACATGACCAAAAGTATGTGGACACCTGCTTGTCGAACATCTCATTCCAAAATCATGGGCATTAATATGGAGTTGGTCTCCCCCCTTGCTGCTATAACAGCCTCCACTCTTCTGGGAAGGCTTTCCACTAAATAACATTGCTGCGGGAACTTTCTTCCAATCAACCACAAGAGCATTAGTGAGGTACTGATGTTGGGCAAAATGGCCTGGCTCTCAGTCTGCGTTCGAATTCATCCAAACGTGTTCGATGGTGTTGAGGTCAGAGCTCTGTGCAGGCCAGTCAAGTTCTTCCACACAGATCTCGACAAACCGTTTCTGTATGGACCTCGCATAGTGCACGGGGGCATTGTCATGCTGAAACAGGAAAGGGCCTTCCCCAAACCGTTGCCACAAAATTAGAAGCACAGAATTGTCTAGAATGTCACTGTATGCTGTAACATTAAGATTTCCCTTCACTGGAACTAAGGGGCCTAGCCCGAACCATGAAAAACAGCCCCAGACCATTATTCCTCCTCCACCAAACTTTACAGTTGGCGCTATGCAATCGGACAGGTAGCGTTCTCCTGGCATGACCCAAACCCAGATTATTCTGTCAGACTGCCAGATGGTGAAGCGTGATTCATCACTCCAGAGAACGCGTTTCCACTGCTCCAGAGTTCAATGGCGACGAGCTTTAGACCACACCAGCTGACTCATTGGCATTGCACATGGTGATATTAGGCTTGTGTGTGGCTGCTCTGCCATGGAAACCCATTTCATGAAGCTGACGTTGCTTTGAAAGGCGCTTTGTAACTTGGTAGTGAGTGTTGTAACCGAGGACAGACAACTTCAGCACTCGGCAGTCCCATTCTGTGAGCTTGTGTAGCCTACTACTTTGCAGCTGAGCCGTTGCTGCTCCTAGACATTTCCACTTCACAATAACAGCACTTACTGTTGACCGGGCAGCTCTAGCAGGGCAAAAACTTTGCAAACTGACCTGAGTGGCGCAGCAGTCTAAGGCACTGCATCTCAGTGCTTGAGGTGTCACTACAGACACCTTGGTTCAAATCCAGGCTGTATCACAACTGGGTGTGATTGGGAGTCCCATAGGGCGGCATACAATTGGCCCAGCGTTGTTCATTGTAAATAAGTATTTGTTTTTATCTGACTTGCCTAGTTAAAGAAAAATCTTTTTCCCCCCTTTTTTTTAAATGACGGTGGCATATTGTAAGTCATTGAGCTTTTCAGTAAGGCCATTCTACTGCCATTGTTTGCCTATGGAGAATGTATAACTGTGTGCTCGATTTTACACACCTGTCAGCAACAGGTGAGGCAGACATAGCCAAATCCACTCATTTGAAGGAGTGTCCACAAACTTTTGTATATATAGTGTATGTTAGAGGCTTTCTGTAAGAGGATGTCTTGATTTCGATTACACCCTTATAATGTTTAGGTGCTTTCAACATGGTCTGGCCCAAAAACATTTGAGCAAGCTAAACCCAAGGTATACATAGAGAGATACAGTAGACTTTAAGAGAGAAGAAGTGGAACAGAGAGGGAGCACTTAGCTGTTTCTATGCTAGAGGAAGTGGGCGGCACACTGTTTCTACGCTAGCCTTTGATTGGGCGGCATACTTTCATTCATCAAGTGGTGATGTATAACAGTGTGCAAGAGTTGAGTGCTGGACACCCGATGCAAGACATGGCATGTGTGTGTCTGTGTGTGTGTGTCTGTGCGTGTGCGAGTGCATGCATGTGTGCATATGTCTCGTGACTACATGTGTGTGTGGGTGCGTGCATGTGTCTTCGTGACTACATTTGTGGGTGTGTGCATGTGCGTGTGTGTCTCCGTGACTATGTGTGTCCGTGTTAATACAGGGTTAGTGTGCCACAGCAGTGGAGTCTGCACTCGCCTCTTTAACGCATTCCACTTTCACTCAGCTATCTCGCCCACGCACTCACCACGTGACCCACGACCGGTCCAATGACAGGAAGTAGAGGATGTTAAATCCTGCTCCCAACTAGCCCAGATCCTCTTCTGTTCTGAATCACACCACTGATTCTCAGCTTGGTTTTCTCACATCTAGTAATACAATACAATGTCCGTCTGAAATATGCATAACTACTGTTATCAGGACCGTGTTGTCTGGCGTAGTGGCCTTTTACAGTATGTACAGTCATTGATCATATTTTAATTCCAATAAACCCTTATCATAATGTCATGGTTTTCCTCCCTCACACTGAGGAATAATAACACTTTTCCTGCACTATTACATAGAAATTGTCATCCTAGATACACTGACCTGTTTCTCAAAATCTCTCTCTCACAAGTCAGTACTTTATCTCTTGTGACTTGACTAAAAAGCTGTGAAGGCAGAAATTACTGTGAAAAGTGTGTAAACATCTTAAACTCCACAGGGGCTCTGAGAGGAGAGAAGAGGACAGAATCAACTCTATGTGCTACTGAGTGAATTTTGTCTGGTTTGGCCGATGCTACAACAGCTCTGTTCAGAGATAAGCACTCTAGCTATTGCTTACCTAAAAAGACAAGAAATTACCCAGTCACTTTACATAATGTTTAAATGCTCCCAATTTCTTTTCTTGTCATATGCTATTCTATATTCTCTGCTCCTGTGAAATATGTTAGATGTGGATTCACTTCATGTTATGCAACATCACCAGCTGCTTGGCCTCCTGTCTGTTCATGCACCACACCATGGAGGGTCCTAGTGTTTACTCCCTGGAAACTGGAGCTGTGGCTGGGTCGTATGTACACAGGACCCCACCACTTATCATAACACTTGACGTAGTAGTCAACACTCACACACTGATTTGGTATACATCTGGCGTTGTCCCTGTGCTGGGAATGTACACCGTCAGAAAGGATGAGCTAGTTCCTGTTTAAAGACAGAGATAAAGAAACAAGACATTCTACTGTTCAACTGGTGGTGGGCCCCAGCCTTGATCACTTCTATCTCCTTAGAGAGACACACTCTATCGGACGGCCACTGCGTACTATAGATTCTGTAACACACTCCCACACACATACATACACACACATATGTTGACTCACACACACAACCCCTCATACCCCCCCACTGATGTAATGTCATGCAGCACCAGAGGGGTGTGAGGAAAACAGGCCGTGTCAACAGTGGGGTGTGAGGAAAACAGGCCATGTCAACAGTGGGGTGTGAGGAAAACAGGCCGTATCAACAGGGGGTTTGTTGGTTGTTGTCCTCTGCATGTGCTGTTACAAGCAAGTCATTAGCGCAGCCCTACGGATGGAGTGTATACATGTACATACACCTACAGAATACAGTTTCAAATGCATGCAGACAGAAACACACAATTACACACACACATGTAGACACACAAATTGTATTCAGATTCAGAAAACTTGAATGTTGAATTACATTGACAAAATGACATATTAAAATTGAAAAACAACAGAAAAAGCCACGGATATTTACAGGATGTTTACAAACATATGCCTACACTTCAACCACCATGCTAACTAAAATATAGAGAGTACAGAGAGTTCTTCCACCTGGAGTTGATGTCCACGCCGCGCTGAAATCTAATTACATCATAAATAATTCACTATCAAAATCTGTCTGTTTAAAGCTAGAACCTTAGTTGCTACATACATTTTTGGACATATAAATTAATTATTTATACCCAATGATTCTTGAAGAATATAACTTATAAATGCCTAATGAGCTTAGTTCCACTGTTGTAGCCCATCAGAACCTCAAATATAATCGTGTTTTACTCCAATGTAAATGTAAACAAATACTGTATAGCCTTAAAACATGGTTAAAGCAAAAATTATGACAATAATCAAATATAAATCAAATTTTATTTGTCACATACACATGGTTAGCAGATGTTAATGTGAGTGTAGCGAAATGCTTGTGCTTCTAGTTCCGACCATGCAGTAGTATCTAACAAGTAATCAAACAATTTCACAACAACTACCTTATACACACAAGTGTGTAATGCGTCTGTGTGTAGCTAGTGTAGGAGTCAGGCGCAGGACAGCAGATATGAGTAAATAATAGCAATTTTATTCAATATTAAAAGAATAAACGTAAAACACTTGCCAAGCCCACAAATATGGACCGTAATACAATATCCAAACACTCACAAACAAACAAACATGGGGGAACAGAGGGTTAAATAATGAACAAGTAATTATGGGATTGAAACCAGGTGTGTAAAACCAATGGAAAAATGAAAAGTGGATCGGCGATGGCTAGAAAACCAATGACGTCGACCGCCGAACGTCGCCCGAGCAAGGAGAGGGACCGAAGTCGTGACAGTACCCCCCCCCCCCTTGACGCGCGGCTCCAGCAGCGCGCCGACACCGGCCTCGGGGACGACCCGGAGGACGAGGCGCAGGGCGATCCGGATGGAGACGGTGGAACTCCCGCAGCAACGAAGGGTCCAGAACGTCCTCCACCGGCACCCAGCATCTCTCCTCCGGACCGTACCCCTCCCACTCCACGAGGTACTGAAGGCCCCTCCTCCGACGCCTCGAGTCCAGGATGGCTCGAACAGCATACGCCGGGACATCAAGGGGGCGGAGGAACCTCCCGCACCTCAGACTCCTGGAGTGGACCAGCCACCACCGGCCTGAGGAGAGACACATGGAACGAGGGATTAATATGGTAATCTGGGGGGAGCTGTAACCTGTAGCATACCTTGTTCAGTCTCCTCAGGACTTTGAATGGCCCCACAAACCGCGGACCCAGCTTCCGTCAGGGCAGGCGGAGGGGCAGGTTTCGGGTCGAGAGCCAGACCCGTCCCCCGGTGCGAACACCGGGGCCTCACTGCGGTGGCGGTCGGCACTGGCCTTCTGCCGCCTCACGGCCCGTTGCAGGTGCACATGGGCGGCGTCCCAGTTCTCCTCCGAGCGCTTAAACCATTCATCCACTGCAGGAGCCTCGATCTGGCTCTGATGCCAAGGTGCCAGAACTGGCTGATACCCCAGTACACACTGGAAAGGAGAGAGGTTAGTGGAGGAGTGGCGGAGTGAGTTTTGGGCCATCTCTGCCCATGGGATGAACGCCGCCCACTCCCCCGGCTGGTCCTGGCAATATGACCGCAGAAACCAACCCACATCCTGGTGTACTCTCTCCACCTGTCCGTTACTCTCGGGGTGAAAACCTGAGGTGAGGCTGACCGAGACCCCCAGACGCTCCATAAATGCCCTCCAGACCCTGGACGTGAACTGGGGACCCAGATCAGAGACTATATCCTCAGGCACCCCGTAGTGCCGGAAGACATGTGTGAACGGGGCCTTCGCAGTCTGTAGGGCCGTAGGGAGACCGGGCAAAGGGAGGAGACGGCAGGACTTAGAAAACCGATCCACAACGGCCAGGATCGTGGTGTTGCCCTGTGAGGGAGGAAGATCAGTCAGGAAGTCCACTGACAGGTGCGACCACGGCCGTTGTGGAACGGGTAGGGGTTGTAACTTCCCTTTGGGCAGGTGCCTAGGAGCCTTACACTGGGCGCACACCGAGCAGGAGGAAACATAAACCCTCATGTCCTTGGCCAAGGTGGACCACCAGTACTTCCCACTAAGACAGCGCACTGTCCGACCGATGCCAGGATGACCAGAGGAGGGTGATGTGTGGGCCCAATAGATCAAACGGTCGCGGACAGCTGACGGAACGTACAGACACCCGGCTGGACACTGAATGGGAGTGGGCTCTGTACGTAACGCCCGCTTGATGTCCGCGTCCAGCTCCCACACTACCGGTGCCACCAGGCAAGAGGCCGGGAGTATGGGAGTGTGATCCATGGACCGCTCCTCTGTGTCATACATCCGGGACAGTGTGTCTGCCTTAGCGTTCTGGGAACCTGGTCGGTAGGACAGGGTGAAAACAAAACGGGTAAAAAACATGGCCCACCTTATCTGGCGAGGGTTCAGTCTCCTCGCCGCCCGGATGTGCTCAGTCCAGATGAGAAAAGGGTGTTTCGCCCCTCAAGCCAATGTCTCCACGGCCTTCAGAGCATTGATGACAGCCAACAGCTCCTTGTCCCCCACATCATAGTTTCGCTCCGCCGGGCTGAGCTTCTTAGAAAAGAAGGCACAGGGGCGGAGCTTCGGTGGCGTACCCGAGCGCTGAACGCCTCGGACGCGTCCACCTCCACTATGAACACCAAAGAGGGATCCGGATGAGCCAGCACGGGAGCCGAGGTAAACAGAGCCTTCAGGTGACCAAAAGCCCTGTCCACCTCAGCCGACCACTGCAATCGCATCGGTCCCCCCTTCAGCAGTGAGGTAATTGGAGCCGCTATCTAACCAAAGCCCCGGATAAACCTCCGGTAGTACTTGGCAAACCCCAGGAACCGCTGCACTTCCTTTACCGTGGTGGGAGTCGGCCAATTACACACGGCTGAAATGCGGTCACTCTCCATCTCCACCCCTGACGTGGAAATGCGATACCCTAGGAAGGAGACGGACTGTTGGGAAGAACAGACATTTCTCAGCCTTGACGTACAGGTCATGCTCCAACAGTTGACCAAGCACCCTGCGCACCAGGGACACATGCTCGGCGCTTGTAGCGGAGTATATCAGAATGTCATCGATATACACCACTACACCCTGCCCGTGCAGGTCCCGGAAAATCTCGTAAACAAAGGCCTGGAAGACTGATGGAGCATTCATCAACCCATACGGCATGACAAGGTACTCATAGTGCCCGGATGTGGTACTAAATGCTGTCTTCAACTCGTCCCCCTCCCGGATATGCACCAGGTTGTAAGCACTCCTGAGATCCAATTTGGTGAAGAAGCGCGCCCGTGCATTGACTCGATCGCACTGGCTATGAGAGGCAGCGAGTAGCTGTACCTCACAGTGATCTGATTGATACCCCGATAGTCAATACACGGGCGCAGACCTCCATCCTTCTTCTTCACAAAAAAGAAACTTGAGGAGGCAGGTGAAGTGAAGGGCCGAATGTATCCCTGCCCCAGGGATTCTGAAACATATGTTTCCATAGCCGCCGTCTCCTCCTGGGACAGAGGATACATGTGACTCCTGTGAAGTGCTGCGTCTACCATTTATAGCACAATCCCCCCGTCGATGGGGTGGTAATTTAGTCACCCTCTTCTTACAGAAGGCGAGAGCCAAATCAGCATATTCTGAGGGGATGCGCACGGTGGAGACCTGGTCTGGACTTTCTACCGTAGTCACACCGATGGAAACCCCTACACACCTCCCTGAGCACTTTCGTGACCACCCCGTGAAAGCCCTCTGTTGCCACGAAATAGTGGGGTCATGACAGGTCAACCAGGTTAGGCCCAGCACCACGGGAAACGCAGGAGAATCAATAAGGAAGAGACTTATTCTCTCCCTGTGACCCCCCTGCGTAACCATGCCCAGTGGAGCGGTAGCCTCCCTAATCAGCCGTGACCCTAAGGGTCGACTATCTAGGGCGTGCACAGGGAAGGGTACATCCACAGGAAAAATGGGGATCCCTAAACTATGGGCAAATGAACGGTCAATAAAATTCCCAGCTGCACCTGAATCTATCCTTATGCTGGGAATGCGGGGAAAACTAAGGAAATGTAATAAACACATACATGTGAGCAACAGGGGGCTCTGGGTGAGTCTGGTGCCGACTCACTTGGGGTGACACGATAGTGCCCTGCCTGCTGCCTCAACTCCTTGAGGAACCCTCCCAGCACCGACCAGCAGTGTGCCCTCTGCGGCCACAGATAATGCAGGGAAGGGCCCCTCCTCCAGTCACCCTAAGCGCAGCACCTGCCAGCTCCATGGGCATCAGAGCGGAGGTGCTGTGGGATGGAACTGACAGGGCCCGATCCGGACGTCCGCGGGTAGCCAGCAGATCGTCCAGCCGAATGGACAGGTCCACCAGCTGGTCCAACGTGAGGGTGGTGTCTCGCAGGCCAACTCCCGACGGATGTCCTGGCGCAGACTGCACCGGTAGTGATCGATCAGGGCCCTGTCGTTCCATCCCGCGCTGGCGGCCAGGGTCCGGAAGTCCAAAGCGAAATTCTGTGCGCTCCTCGTCTCCTGCCTCAGATGGAAGAGACGTTCACCCGCATAATGAACTCTGCGTAATGGTGCAACGCCGTGTCTCCTTCACTCCATACGGCGTTGGCCCACTCCAGGGCTTTCCTGAGAGGCAGGAGACGAGGGCGGACACGCTCTCACGTCCCGAAGGAGCCGAGTGGACGGTCGCCAGGTATAGTTCCAGCTGGAGTAGGAACCCCTGGCATCTGGCAGCCGGTCCCATCATACTCCCTCGGGATCGCGAGCCGCGAACCGGGTGAAGGATGGGTGGACAGTGGGACCTGCTGTAGTGGGGCTGGTGGAGGCGCTGGAAAACCTCTTTCTCTCTCCATACGGTCCATCGTCTGCAGCACGCGATCCATTTGGGTTGCCCAGATGTTGTAACATGGTCGCGTGATTTTTAAGTCGATGGCTGAACGGCAAAGGCAAGATTCAGTAGATGGTATAGAGTACAGTGTATACATTTGATATGAGTAATGTCGGATATGTAAACATTATATAGAAAATTGTTTAGTGGCTAGTGATACATTTGTTACATCCAATTTTCTATTATTTAAAGTGGCTAGAGATTTAAGTCAGTATGTTGGCAGCAGCCACTCATTGTTAGTGATGGCTGTTTAACAGTCTGATGGCCATGAGATAGAAGCTGTTTTTCAGTCTCTCGGTCCCAGCTTTGATGCACCTGTACTGACCTCGCCTTCTGGATGATAGCGGGGTGAACAGGCAGTGGCTTGGGTGGTTGTTGTCCTTGATGATCTTTTTGGCCTTCCTGTGACATCGGGTGGTGTAGGTGTCCTGGAGTGCAGGTAGTTTACCTCCGGTGATGCGTTGTGCAGTCCTCACTACCCTCTGGAGAGCCTTACGGTTGTGGGCGGAGCAGTTGCCGTACCAGGCGGTGATACAGCCCGACAGGATGCTCTCGATTGTGCATCTGTAGAAGTGTGTGAGTGTTTTTGGTGGCAAGCCGAATTTCTTCAGCCTCCTGAGGTTGAAGAGGCGCTGTTGCGCCTTCTTCACCACATTGTCTGTGTGGGTGGACCATTTCAGTTTGTCCGTGATGTGTACTCCGAGGAACTTAAAACTTTCCACCTTCTCCACTACTGTCCCGTCGATGTGGATAGGGGTGTGCTCCCTCTGCTGTTTCCTGAAGTCCACGATCATCTCCTTAGTTTTGTTGATGTTGAGGTTATTTTCCTGACACCACACTCCGAGGGCCCTCACCTCCTCCCTGTAGGCCGTCTCGTCGTTGTTGGTAATCAAGCCTACCACTGTAGTGTCGTCAGCAAACCTGATGATTGAGTTGGAGGCGTGCATGGCCACGCAGTCATGGGTGAACAGGGAGTACAGGAGAGGGCTGAGAACGCAACCTTGTGGGGCCCCAGTGTTGAGGATCAGCGGGGTGGAGATGTTGTTTCCTACCCTCACCACCTGGGGGCCGGCCCGTCAGGAAGTCCAGGACGTAGTTGCACAGGGCTGGGTTGAGACCTAGGGTCTCTAGCTTAATGACGAGTTTGGAGGTTACTATGGTGTTAAATGCTGAGCTGAAGTCGATGAACAGCATTCTTACATAGGTATTCCTCTTGTCCAGATGGGTTAGGGCAGTGTGCAGTGTGATTGCGATTGCGTCGTCTGTGGACCTATTGGGACGGTAAGCAAATTGGAGTGGGCCTAGGGTGTCTGGTAGGATGGAGGTGATATGATCCTTGACTAATCTCTCAAAGCACTTCATGATGATGGAAGTGAGTGCTACAGGGTGATAGTCATTTAGCTCAGTTACCTTAGCTTTCTTGGGAACAGGAACAATGGTGGCCCTCTTGAAGCATGTGGGAACAGTAGACTGGGATAAGGATTGATTAAATATGTCCGTAAACACACCAGCCAGCTGGTCTGCGCATGCTCTGAGGACACAGCCAGGGATGCCATCTGGGCCGGCAGCCTTGCAAGGGTTAACACGCTTAAATGTTTTACTCACGTTGGCTGCGGTGACAGTGAGCCCGCAGATTTTGGTAGTGGGCCGTGTCGGTGGCACTGTATTGTCCTCAAAGCGAGCAAAGAAGTTGTTTAGTTTGTCTGGGAGCAAGACATTGTGGTCCGCGACGGGGCTGGTTTTCTTTTTGTAGTCTGTGATTGACTGTAGACCCTGCCACATTCCTCTCATGTCTGAGCCGTTGAATTGTGACTCTACTTTGTCTCTATACTGACGCTTAGCTTGTTTGATTGCCTTGCGGAGGGAATAGCTATACTGTTTGTATTGTCATGTTTCCGGTCGCCTTACCCTGGTTAAAAGCAGTGGTTTGCGCTTTTAGTTTTACGCGAATGCTGCCATCAATCCACAGTTTCTGGTTGGGGAAGGTTTTAATAGTTGCTATGGGTACAACATCACCGATGCACTTGCTAATAAACTCGCTCACCGAATCAGCGAATACATCAATGTTGTTGTCTGATACTGTCCGGAACATATCCCAGTCCACGTGCTCGAAGCAATCTTGAAGCGTGGAATCAGATTGGTCGGACCACCGTTGAATAGACCTGAGCACGGGCATTTCCTGTTTTAGTTTCTGTCTATAGGCTGGGAGCAACAAAATGGAGTCATGGTCAGACTTGCCGAAAGGAGGACGGAGAATGGCCTTGTATGCGTTGCGGAAGTTAGAATAACCATGATCCAGGATTTTCCCGGCCCGGGTCGCACATTCGATATGATGATAAAATTTAGGGAGCCTTGTTTTCAGATTAGCCTTGTTAAAATCCCCAGCCACAATAAATGCAGCCTCAGGATATGTGGTTTCCAGTTTACATAGAGTTCAATTAATTTCTTTCAGTGCCATCAATGTGTCAGCTTGAGGGGGGAAATATGCGACTGTGATTATAACCGAGGAGAATTTTCTTGGTAGATAATGTGGTCAGCATTTGATTGTAAGGAATTCTATGTCAGGTGAACAAAAGGACTTGAGTTCCCGTATGTTGTTATGATCACACCACGACTCGTTAATCATAAGGCATACACCCCCGCCCTTCTTCTTACCAGATAGATGTTTGTTTCTGTCGGCGCGATGCGTGGAGAAACCAGGTGGCTGTACCGACTCTGATAACGTGTCCTGATTGAGCCATGTTTCCGTGAAGCAAAGAACGTTGCAGTCGCTGATGTCTCTCTGGAAGGCAATTCTTGCTCAGATTTCGTCTACCTTGTTGTCCAGAGACTGGACATTGGAAAGTAGTAAACCCGGGAGCGGTGCGCGATGTGCCCGTCTCCGGAGCCTGACCAGAAGACCGCCCTGTCGACAGGAAACACAGGGATAAATACACTGGGGGACACAAGCGACACCTGGAGGGGGTGGAGACAACGAGGACGGGTGAAACAGATCAGGGTGTGACAAAAATGTAAATTTCATGCAATTTCATGGATAGCTCTGTCTATGAATTTGAGTGGTTACATTTCTCCAGGCCCATATCTTAGCTTTTTACCAAAACAGATGTGGGGTGGCCACTTTGTTAATGTTTCAATTAAGGATTCTATCTTTAAGCTAGAGATATCTGTTTGCATGGGTTTTGCATGGGTTTTGCATGGGCTGCGTCTCAATCCACCACATCTGCTGATGTTGGTCTTCCGCATCTGCAGTGGAAGGTGGCAGAGCTATAGCTGTGTTTGTCAGACAAACTAATATGGCCCCTCCCGGATGAGATGAGAGATGAGACTCTCACGAACAGGAGAGTGTTCTCCGTTTTGCTCTATGACCCCCGCAAGTGTCAGGAGACTCGTCTGAAGGTAACCTGGTACCGGGCCAAACAAATGTATGGAAGTGAATAGTGCATTTCCACTTCAAAGGTATACAGGTAATTCCAAGGTAAACATTTTGTTATTAATTTCCAGAGCTTTATTATATATCTCAGTTATAGGACAGACACTTCAAAACAATCTTAATTTTGATTTATTTTTCACTATCTGTTTTTCCATGTAATAATCTGTTATTAAATGTGTGAATGTGTGTAAGGCCAACTTCAACGTTTCATCAAATAAATTGTTTTTATAAAAAAATATATATCTACAGGGGTCAAATAGCTAAATTATTATTGGTATGACCATCTTAAAACAATTCCATATGTTAGCTTTGTAGAAATCCAGGCCGGGCCCTTAGACCTCAAGGGCTAAGCTTCTGAAGAGAATATCTATGATTGAGCTGTCTAACACCAGTAGCGTGGTGCTAGTTCTGTATGTACCTTTAGCCAACCCCTATGACAATTGTTGTCATGCCAAACAGTATATACAGCATGGATGTATTGTATGACATTGATTATCTGAGGAGTTGGCTAAAGCACACAGAGATGTGGGAACAGGCTAGTCAAACAGGACTAGCAGTAGACTGATTACAGGTGCTGTATAATCATTCCCAGGTAAAATAATATACCAGCTCCTCAATGAATGGCAAATGTATGAGCCTGAGATTCCAAGCAATGATGGCGGTGCCTTTCAAGACCCAATCAAAGTCCCCTTTCTCCGGAAAGATAATATGACCTTTTACACCTTTACCACTAATATAAAGTAACATGCCAGCATTCATCGATGACTTTTACAATTGGACAAGGTTTGTTAATATGAAACACGTTCACTTTAAAACGGTTACCACAGACAGTGACATAGCAATTACTTTAGGGTGAGCTGACAATGACGAGGTGATGTTTTTCTTACCAATATGGATACACTTAACTTCACAATATGTCATAACAACAAAGGGTTGTCATGCAACCAATCTTGATAACTTTCATGTGTTGGGTTGCGCTCTGAGAAAAAGAAGCCGCTTGTTTTTCTTGTAATGATAATGTTGAAGAAAAGTCCCTATGTTATAGTGTTCTTACAGTATAACATTATCCAGAGGAAACTGATCCCTGGATTCAAACTAGCAGATTAGACTCAGAAACCTATAACATCCATATTGATCCAACATTCAATTGAAAAGATTGCCCAACACAACTCCATTGTTGTCCTATCAATTTTTTTATATGAATGACACCAATAAAATAATTAGTTGTGAAATCAACTACAGTACTGTGAAAAAGTATTTGCCCCCTTTCTAATTTTCTCTACTTTTGCATATTTTTTATACTGAATGTTATCAGATCTTCAACCAAAACCTGATATTAGATAAAGGGAACTTGAGGGAACAAATAACACAACAATTACATATTTATTTCATAAACAAAGTTATACTTTTGAATCACCTGTCCATAGAACATTCTTCCAAGAATCTTAATGATCATCCAGGTGCTTTTTGGCAAACTTGAGTTAACTTTTTGGATGACATGGGTCCCATTATACTTGGCGAAAACCAAACAATGCATTCCACAAGTAAGAACCTCATACAAACAGTCAAGCATGCTGGTGATAGTGTGATGGTTTGGGGATGCGTTGCTGCCTCAGTACCTGCACAACTTGCCTTATTAGAAGGAACCATGAATTATGCTCTGTATCAGAGAATTCTACAGGAGAAGGTCAGGCCATCCATTTGTGAGCTGAAGCTGATGTGCAGCTGGGTCATGCAGCAAGATGATCCCAAACACACAATCAAGTCGACATGAAAGTGGCTAAAAAGCAACAAATTTGAAGTTTTGGAATAGCCTAGTCAGACCTAATCCCAATTGAGATGTTATGGAAAGACTTGAAACGAGCAGTTCGTGAATGAAACCTCATAAATGTTGCTAAAGCAGTTCTGCATGCAAGAGGGCTGAAATTCCTCCACAGTGATGTGAGAGACTGATCAACAACTACAGGAAGCATTTGGTTGCAGTCATTGCAGCTAAAGGTGGCACAACCAGTTATTGAGTGCACGGGTGCAATTCACACAGGGGAATTGGGTGTTGCATAACCTTGTTAATTAAATAAATCATCCTCTTACTATACCTACATATCACCCTTACAGAACCAGCAACTATCTTTACTGCCTTAACATACACTCTTAGAAAAAAGGATTCCAAAAGGGTTCTTCGGCTATTCCCATAGGACAAGCCTTTTTGGTTCCAAGTAGAACCCTTTTTGGTTCCAGGTATAACTCTTTTGGGTACCATGTAGAACACTCTTTGTAAAGTGTGGAGCAGGGAGGAGCAGGGAGGACTGGTACCCTATTCTCTATATAGATCCCTTTGGCCCATGGTCAAATTAATATAGTGCACTATAAAGGGAATAGGGTACCATTTGGGATGCATCCCAGAGCATATTGCCTCCGGCAGTGTAGGCTAAGATGTGGCTGGATGGATGACCCCTGCATGCCACTTGTTGATGGGGCCTTTGATGTTTGGGGTGTGAATGGGTGAGGGCAAGCGGAAATACAATAGCTGAAATGTGAGGGACTCACTGTAGTGATAGTGACAGTGGTGGTGGACAAGATTTGTTTATAGTCATTGTAACACTTGAAGGAGATTCCTTTGAATCGCAAAAGCTGAACAGTTGATTGAATTCCTGCGTGACTACACACATACAGTATTTGTTTGTTGTTGTTCCTTAATGCTTGTTGGCAAACTGTTTGAACCCTGAACTCTGGAAAGTCAGGGCAATTAGCCCTAAAAAGCAAGGTTACAAAAAGACGGAGTGGCTAACAATCCCAGTAATGTAGGTGTGGTTAACAGTACTTTTCTTTTATTTATGTTGTGGTTCTCAAATCAAATCAGATATAATTTGTCACATGCGCCGAATACAACAGGTGTAGACCTTACAGTGAAATGCTAACTTACAAGCCCTTAACCAACAATTCAGTTTAAAAAATAAATACAAATAAAAACAGTAACAATTAAAGAGCAGCAGTAAAATAACAACAGCGAGGCTATTCTGCAGGTGTTAATTAAGGGTGTTCAGGCTACGTGTGTCCAATATCAGCTTTTTGCTTTGACAGTAACAGCCAGGGGATAGTGTGGTGTCGCTACCAGAAAAATGCAGTTGCTTGATTTCAATGGAACCCATTTTATGTACAAACTAACAGCCACACAACCAAATATCTTATTTTCAAAACCTTCAGGATTTGATGGATTTGAGCTCTCGGACTTCAAGACGTGATGCAGATTCCCTAATCCCTTATGCACCTAGCATCTTCAATCTTAGAATGATGAACAGTCCATATCAGTTATTACTGTAATTTTAACCAATCTGCAATCTGAACCAATACTCATAAATGACTACACTATTGCATCAAGTGATTTCCAGTAAAGATGGGGGTCTGTTTTAACAGATAAAATAGGAGTCATCAGTGAATAAGTCATTGACGACGAGCAGATGTTCGGGACGGGGACTCATTTAAATGTTACACAACCCTCTGTTCATTATAAGGTGGCAGTGTGTCAGTCTATTTTGACCCCCATCTGTAGAGGTGGCAGGTGTTCCTTCAGTCCCTCAAAGAGCAGGTTTTATATCCCTCCTCAAGTTAGTTGCTTGGTTTCCATGGAGATTCCCAACAGAAAGAGGCTTGTTTTGAGGGGCCTGGGCTGGGGAAGGGAAGGCTTTACTAGCTGGCTGCTCTCTGGTCTTCAGTTTGACTTGAAAAAAAGGGAAAATCAAGCCAACACAGAAAACAACCTAGCATTGTCTCCTGATTTTATGCAGGGTTTATAACAGTGATCTTCTCTGTGGATTAAGAAAGACTGGACTGTCCAAATCTCCCCAGCCATGCTCGGATCCTCTCAAATTCGTCATACTCTCGTTTTGAAATAAACCAATTTGAGGTACAGCGTATCTAAAGATTTTATACACTGTACATTTAGAATTAGACAATCAGAAAAGAACCAATGCTTATAGGTCATTGACCTGAGACCCAACAGTAGATGTCTAGTTTACCTCAACAGAGGGCAGGAGCGATGATCAAAACATCAGCACAACTGGGAAGTGTCCAACCAAGAGGTTGACTGTTCTACTTTATCTCTCCAGCCGTTCTACTTTATCTCTGCAGCCAGGCTTATGTTATCACTTTATCCATGCTAAGCCTCGGGGTAAAGAGACAAACTGTCTTAACCCCACAGCTTTCAGGCTGCTAGAAGGCTGCCAATTATATGTCTTATTCATAACTGTCAAACTCTCTTGCCAAACTTTGTCATACGGTGGCATTCAGGGCAATGACAGCGGTCTCATCTGAAAAACAAGAGACTTGTAAAATCCCAAAAGGGTGGGTTTGGTTAGCAAACTACATTCCACGTATTGCTCTTGAAACTGTCATTACAGATTCTGTGGTTTACTGGTACAAAGGTATTTGCTTCGACTGGTGTTGTGTTTGAACTGTAATGTGGGTGTACTTAAATGTTTCAACAAGTGATGATTAACGTGGCGGTAGAGCTGCAAAACAGGCTTTATTCTTCTTCATCCAGAGGAGAGAACAGAGAAGTTGAGGGGGATAAAACTCAAGGAGCATATAAACAACTGGCTTTGTTTATCGGTTCATGTTCCACCATTACTGTTGCTCTACACCTCTGTGTTATAACACCTTTACCTCTGAGTTATAGAACCTTTATCACTGAGTTATAGAACCTTATTTATGAGTTATAGCACCTTTACCTCTGTGTTAAAACACATGTATCTCTGTCTTATAAAACCTTTAACTCTGTCTTACAACACATTTATCTCTGTGTCATAAAACATTAACCTCTGTGTTATAACACATGTATCTCTGTGTTATAACACCTTTACCTCTGTGTTATAACACATTTTCTGCTTAGTTATAACACATTAATCTCTGTTATAACACCTTTACTTCAATGTTACAACACCTTTTCCTGTGTTATAACACATCTCTATGTTATAACACATTTACCTCTTTATTATAACACCTTTACGTCTGTGTTATAACACCTTTTCCTATGAGTTATAACACATTTATCTCTGTGTTATATCACCTTTAACTCCATGTTATAACCCTTTTACCTCTGTGTTATAACACATTTATCTCTGTCATAAAACCTTAACCTCTGTGTTATAACACATTTATCTCTGTGTTATAACACATTTACCTCTGTGTTATTACACATTTATCTCTGTCATAAAACCTTAACCTCTGTGTTATAACACCTCTACCTCTGTGTTATTACAGCTTGACCTCTGCGTTATGCCTGAATCTATAGTAATAGAACAGCAAACGTATAGAAGTAGAAAAGAGGAATGCTGATGAATAATGAAATTAACATTCATAGATTTAAAGATAGGAGAAGCCCAAACGTATATGCCCTGTGCTTACTCTTCATCTTTGTAGAGTATTTTGACTTTTGACAGTATTGTACGACAATTATCCAAGTTTCAAAGTTACAATCGCTCCTAGCAGGGTTATGGGTGTGTGTGTGTGCTTGCGTGTGTACATGTGTTTGCATAAGTGTGTGTCTATGCATACTTACCCCACACAACGGAGGAATTTAATCGGCTATTTTGCAGCCCAATAAAGAGTATGCATTCGAATGTATTAAATCTGGGCGATGGTTCTCAGTGCTAATTTAAAGCAGACAATGATGATGCTAAAATGCCACATTTACAGTTATTGGTTGAGAATACATTGTCTGCATTGTGTGCTTTGTAATGCTAATGATGATTGGCTAGGGTGGACTTGGATTGGGTTGGGGGGGCGGGGGGGTATGTATTGACATACATACTTCAGACTCCCATCACCGACCCCCCACCCACCCATACACACCACCCCCTACCCCAGCTATACTTTTTCAGTTGAAATCAAAGTACAATCTAAATGCTTACATTCTAGCACACACTATATGAAAATGATAGCAGTACACAAGATATCTTTCTGAGGAACTGTTCGTTGGAAGTGTAACTGATCCATGCCTTTAAATAACGTTAAGATAATAAGGCATTATAAAATGCCAGTGATGGTTCTTTCATGAGAATAATCTGACATCAAGTCTTGCCATGTTATGCTCCAGCCTCAACCATATCCATGGTGAAATATTTTTTTATGCCACATCTCTTAAGGCTACTTTGTGATACACTTGAGATAAATTTCCTGGCTCAAGGCTTTTTTTTTGTTGGGGGCGGGGGCAAGTTGAGCAAAGTTGTTGGGGTCATATTAGCTACTGAAATACACAGTAAATCTATTGTTAATGACTACTAAGCCTTTGGCTTTGATTCTAAAGAACATGTAATAAATAGAATATCAATGTCATGCATAAAACAAAAAGAAAGTGTTTAATGTTAAATGTAAAATATTTATAAATCTTATTGTCACAACTGATAGATCTAACAGTAATCTCACAATAGTTTCTGAGAAATCACTTACCATCCCACTTTTGAAAAACGCATATATTAATACAAATATGTTAATTCGATTTATATATCTGAGCCATTAATGATAATAATATGTATTTGATTAATGGTTTATTCATTTTACTTTGATCATTTACATATTTAATTATTATTTCCAAAAAGCTATGGACTATCTCTCGTGTGCAGTTTGCATCTCACGTTAGGATGAAGCAGTGAAACCGAGCACCCTCGAAGGAGTGCTTTGGGAGAATCACCCCTGACACAACCCAAGCCACTGGTCCTTGAACCTGACCTCATGGGCCAGAGGCGAGCTTGTCACCCTGCTTCCCCGCTGGTGTATTGTCAACGAATAGTTTTCAATGGCCGGATAGATCGACTGGTCCATCAAATACACTTTTCTTGCTGCCCAGCTTCCCCCCCCCCCCGTGGTGCTGCTGGTTTTGACACTGAGACAAAACCGAGAGAGAACTATGAATGATAAAGAACCAAGGAGGGCAAAAGGAGGCGGTTAGCCTTTGTAGTCGGGAGGAATGCGGAAATGTTCCTGCTCTGTGTCAAACTTCTCTGAAGGGGGTCAAGGCACATTCAGCCAGCGTGGGAAAGCGAAGAAGAGACGGAGCTCACAGACAAAAATGGAAAAAAAGAGCGTTAAAACAGGCAAAAAATGAGAAGAGCATGGCTTGGAGAATATATCAAGCTTTTGTCCTATGACCTCCCCAAAATAGTTGCAGTAGGAACTGTGTTTTTCTGTAAGGAATACGCCCCCCCCACTCACCCCCGGTATTATAGTTACTGCTTTGCTTGAGCTGCAGTTGAAGAGGTGGTAGTTTACTGCTGAGGGATGAGGGTTAGAGAAGCGTGCACCATCCGACTACCTGTGTGGGATATGTGATGTGCTGTGTGTTAGTTTGAACATTTATCCAAAGGAGGAATGTTTCATCATTTCATGGACACGACCAATGTTGCGACTTTCACTGATAACATGAAATAAGGTAGGCTGAAATGTTCATATTTTACTTTTTGGTTTAGAAACATGTATTTTGCATGCATGTCCTTATTGTGTTATTTTACCAATTGCTGCATTGCTGCAGTCCCCTTTTCATTAATGTAGACTTTAAAAAAATCAAAAAACATTCAATAAAAATAAAAATCTGCTGTGCAAAAAACAGCGATAAAATTGCATTATTACACCATAACTATTAATGACATGGAAAATTAGAGATATGTGTTTAAATGGACTATAGGAAGTTTAGACAATACAAGTCGGTAAACAACCACGTGCTCGCAACAGTTTGTCGCCTATAATAAACCATAATTATTAGACTGGTCACATTTGGAAAACGGTATCGTAGCCTGGATTTCTTGTGTGCATATTATATAGTAATTTTGATTTATATTTTATATGCTGTTCTTTCAAGTTATTTAGCTTTTTTCCTAACTCATTCGTCTACAAATCCCTCATTATACGAATGAACATAAGTATTACGTTATTGTTGTATTATGGACTGATTTATGCACTTAGAGAACGTATGCAAAAGTGATCGCATGTAAATGTCCTTGTTTTAGAGATGCCAGATGTTGTGTGAGGTTGCTAGAAGGACATGAGGTTCATGCGCGTAATGAAGTGGGAGTGGATCAAGTCGAACGCATTGGGGGTTCTAGTGTTCATAGTCGGAATGATGACACAATGTTGTAGCCTACCTGGACCTCTGTTTGACCAAAATCAGGCAGACATATAAGATGTTTACCTCTGCAACCTCT
The DNA here is from genome assembly GCA_003317085.1 of Hucho hucho. NCBI lineage: Eukaryota > Metazoa > Chordata > Actinopteri > Salmoniformes > Salmonidae > Hucho > Hucho hucho. The sequence continues at coordinate 30,425 of QNTS01006811.1, forward strand.
GTCTTCCTCTAATTTAGGCATTGCACGTGCCAACAACTCTTATGTGAGGATGGCTTTGTAAAAACCCTGGCTCTTCACATTCGTCCGGATTCCCCGCAATATTCTCAACAAGAAAAAAAATCCGCAAAAATGGACAATGAAAGTGTAGCACAAAGATACGAGCCCGTCGCCGAGATTGGCGAAGGTGCTTACGGAAAGGTGTACAAGGCACGAGATTTGAACAACGCGGGACGCTTTGTAGCCCTAAAAAGAGTTCGGGTACAGACGGAGGAGGAAGGGATGCCCCTCTCGACTATCCGTGAGGTGGCGGTACTGAGACAACTGGAGGCATTCGAACACCCCAACGTGGTCAGGTAAGCAGAGATGGAACTGGGAGAGGGGGGTGCATCTAACAAGGGCCTCTCCTCTACCAGGAGTTCCATTATCTCTTTATGCTCTTATAACTCCTGCTATTTCTCTCTATAAATGGCTGCATAATGTCTGTATACCCTGAGTGTACAAAAAAATAAGAACACCTGCCTAATATTGAGTTGCAGCCCCCACACTTTTGCCTTCAAAATAGCCAAAATTCGTTGGGGCATGGACTCTACAAGGTGTCTAAAGCGTTCCACAGGGATGCAGGCCCATGTTGACTCCAATGCTTCCCACAGTTGTGTCAAGTTGGTTGGATGTCCTTTGGGTGGTGGACCATTCTTGATACACAGGGGAAACTGTTGAGTGTGAAAAACCTGCAGCATTGCAGTTCTTGACACAAACTGGTGCACCTGGCACCTACTGTACTACCATACCACGTTCAAAGGCACTTAAGTCTTTTGTCTTGCCCATTCACCCGCTGAATGGCACACACACAATCCATGTCTCAAGGCTTACAAATCTTTCTTTAACCTGTCTCCTCCCCTTCATCTGGACTGATTGAAGTGGATTGACGTGACATCAATAAGGGATCATAGCTTTCAACTGGATTCACCTGGTCAGTCTATGTCATATTGTTTTGTACACTCAGTGTATATAATTTGCGTATGTCAGATATACAGTATCTGCCTCCTTGGGATGTTTTTTATTATTATTTATTTTACCTTTATTTAACCAGGTAGGCTAGTTGAGAACAAGTTCTCATTTACAACTGCGACCTGGCCAAGATAAAGCACAGCAGTTCAATACATACAACAACACAGAGTTACACATGGAATACACAGACATACAGTCAATAATACAGTAGAGAAAAAAAAAAAAGTCTATATACAGTGAGTGCAAATGAGGTAAGATAAGGGAGGTAGGGCAACAAATAGGCCATGGTGGCGTAATTACAATATAGCAATTAAACACTGGAATGGTAGATGTGCAGAAGATAAATGTGCAAGTCAAATAAATAAATACAGTATGGGGATGAGGTAGTAGGATGGGCTGTTTACAGATGGGCTATGTGCAGGTGCAGAGATCTGTGAGCTGCACTGACAGCTGGTGCTTAAAGCTCGTGAGGGAGATATGAGTATCCAGCTTCAGTGATTTTTGTAGTTAATTCCAGTCATTGGCAGCAGAGAACTGGAAGGAAAGGCGGCCAAAGGAGGAATTGGCTTTGGGGGTGACCAGTGAGATATACTGGCTGGAGCGCGTGCTACGGGTGGGTGCTGCTATGGTGACCAGTGAGCTGAGATAAGGCGGGGCTTTACCTAGCAAAGACTTGTAGATGACCTGGAGGGTAGTACATGGGGATTTGGTGACAAAGCGAATGGCACTGTGATAGACTGCATCAAATTTGTTGAGTAGAGTGTTGGAGGCTATTTTATAAATGACATCGCCAAAGCCGAGGATCGGTAGGATGGTCAGTTTTACGAGGGTATGTTTGGCAGCATGAGTGAAGGATGCTTTGTTGCGAAATAGGAAACCGTGCCCGCACGTCCAGAGTAGTGATGCTGGACGTGCGGGCAGGATCGGTTGAAGAGCATGCATTTAGTTTTACTTGCATTAAAGAGCAGTTGGAGGCCACGGAAGGAGAGTTGTATGGCATTGAAGCTCGTCTGGAGGTTAGTTAACACAGTGTCCAAAGAAGGGCCAGAAGTATACAGAATGGTGTTGTCTGCGTAGAGGTGGATCAGAGAATCACCGGCAGCAAGAGCGACATCATTGATGTATACAGAGAAGAGAGTCGGCCCGAGAACTGAACCCTGTGGCACCCCCATAGAGACTGCCAGAGGTCCGGACAACATGCCCTTCAATTTGACACACTGAACTCTATCAGAGAAGTAGTTGGTGAACCAGGCGAGGCAATCATTTGAGAAACCAAAGCTGTTGAGTCTGCCAATAAGAATGTGGTGATTGGCAGAGTCGAAAGCCTTGGCCAGGTCGATGAATACGGCTGCACAGTAATGTCTCTTATCGATAGCGGTTATGATATCGTTTAGGACCTTGAGTGTGGCTGAGGTGCACCCATGACCAGATGTATTGCAGAGGCTTATGGAGTTGTCTTATTGACATTTGGAAAAGTTGTAGTTTTGTAACTATAAACACTTTTTGATACTGGTGTTACTATAGGGCCCCACAGTGGAGGTGTCATAATACTTAGCGGTCAAACAGGGAAATGGTTGCAATTGTTTTTCCACCATTCATTTTTCCTATAGGGAAGTTTAGAAACACTTAAAACAAGGGCTGTGTTTCGTGTAGGCTTACCCTGGCGTGATGTTTTTATAACCATGTAAATATCTCTCGGACAAGGTGACTTTTATCAATATATTCGGCTCTATTTACGCTCAGATTCGAAAATTTGCATCAAAGTAGACATCATGCAAGACTACAAATCCCTGCAAGCTCCTGCATGTCATCTCCAGCTGACACCTTTGCTAACAGGTATTGTGTCAATTTAAAACTTGCACAAGACAGTTCCCAGAATTGTCAATTGCGATTTTTTTTTATAGTTTATTAATTACTAAATGTACATACCATAAGATAGTTAATCCAGAGATTCTTACCTTCGCCTCGATTCGGCAGTGTCGCCCAGATCATCATAGCAGGTAATTAGCATTTCATTTTTGAGGGGTAAATACAGGCGAATACATTGCTAAAAGTCTCCTTGTCCTAGAGAGATCTACACAGATATCAAAACGTCACGCCAAGGTAAGCCTACACGAAGCACAGCCCTTATTTGAAGTGTTTCTAAAATCCCATATGGGGAAAATGAATGGTGGAAAAACCAATGGAACCATTTCCTTTTTTGACCGCTAGGACTTATGGGTATTATGGATCAAACTGTGGTACTCTATTGTGCCATATAGTAGGCTGTAGGTTATGTTTAATACAACTTGGTGGATTTTTTGTGTGCAGTACCTGTGACAGACATTCTTGGGTGATATCTATTCACTAGATTAGTCATGGCTAAAGTCATTCCCATTGCTGGTTAGAGTGGAATTTCCCAGAAAAGTAAATGAACTGCTGTTGGGAATGAATAATAAGAAAGAAGATATACTGTATTCATCTGATTTTGCCCCATTCCAGTAGCCTACAAGAGTTGGGGATATAAACTTTGAGGTTTTTAGTCATCCAGGCCACAAAACAACATAAAAAGGTTGTTATGCTTGCCATTGTAGACTCCCATGGGTCAGTTTGGAGGTCAGTTTGGGAAACCACGTCATTTACCGGCCCTGCTCAAGGTCTAACCTTGCCATTTAGGTTTTGAGTGCTTTTGGATTAAAAGCTTAATGGAAACGTTTTAATAATACAAATTTTATTCTATGCCCTACTGGTTCCACCACAGCCTCAAAGTGCATCACTATTCTCTTAAACTGAATAAATGAATAGATTCTCAATTGAGATTCCACGTATCGAAGGTTCCCCAGATTGAGTTTCATGAAATTACGACACAAAACGTGCCCTGACTCCCTATACTTTTTGATATGCATCTAATCTGTCTATTCTGTAAAGTTGTGGTTCCCTACACTTTTAGAAAAAAAGAGTTTCAAAAGGGTTCTTTGGCTGTCCCCATAGGAGAATCCATTTTGGTTCCAGGTAGAACCCTTTTTGGTTTGAGGTAGAACCCTTTTGGGTTCCATGTAGATCCCTCTGTGGAAAGGATTTTACATGTAACCCAAAAGATATACCTGGAACCAAAAGGGTTCTACCTTGAACCACAAAGGGCTCTTCAAAGGGTTATCCTATGGGAACAGCCGAAGAACCCTTTTAGGGCCTAGATAGCACTTGTTCTCTAAGAATGTATAAATAAGCACAAGTTTGAATCCACACCAGAGGGGGTCTGGTCTGGTCTATATCTGTAAAGCTAAACAGCATGGGAGCGAGCTGACGCTGAGCAGGATGCATTCTGGACCTACTATGTAACTACTGGCCTGCCAACCCCTGGATGTTTTAGAATGACACCCATTAGTCATCCCATATGTTCAGTGTCTGGCGAGAGGCTGCATTGTAGCAGAACAATCACGGTTCTGAGGAGCGTTTAACCTCGCGTTTCCAACCGGGAGGCTCGCTCGTTCCGTGACATCATGGGCGTATGGTTATAATACTTTGAAAGAATCACTCCTTACAAACCTTTGATAACAGTACAAGGGGGGCGTGGCGCGGTGCATAGAAAGAAAAGGACTGGTGGGGCGGCTTTCACATGCTTTACTTCAAAATAATTCACAGAGATTACACAGACATGAACTGCAATTTTACTGTTATTACTGCAGTGCTGTTGACTCTGAAATATTTGAAGAAATTGAAATATGGATTTCACTGTAAATATGAAATATTTAAAATTAAATATAAGAATTACTGCATGAACGCAATGTGGCATACAGACATATATTGGCCCCATAGTGCCATTGGAATAATGATAGAGCGATGTCAGTGAGTGGATAGATTCCATCCATGTTCCTTTCACACACTGGTTGGTTGCGGTGGTGAGAGATGCTGCTCCAACAACGTCTGGTGGTTAGTCATGGGCAGTCCCTGCTTCAGTTGCCATGGCGCATCACGCGTTGCCGTGGTGCTCCTGGAGGAATGTTTGTTGTGGTCCTCGGCTCTTTGAGGAAGACACTGGACGTCTTCTCTAGGCTTTTCACCAAAGCTTGCCCCTGACACAACTGCCAGAATAATCTGGATGTTTGGGCTCGTTTTGTTGCCTTGTAAAAATACAACCACAAGTTGATGTATTGTGTTGGATTGCTCCCAGATGTATTGGCTAAGGCTTTAGCTCAGCGGGCTAAGGGGTCTTGTGGCATGCAGGAGACCTGGATTTGAACCCTGGTAGGTTGCAGTTGTGTGTTTTTAAGAATGAGAATTGCAATTCAATTTCTTTGACAAGGTGTTCAACTCTCAAGTGATCTTGAATAATACTCTAAAGCAGTGTAAGTTCACTGGAATAATGGCTAGGAGATCATGTTGCCAAAATGTTGATCATTCAGGAGTAAGGAGCCATTTCAGATTGGTTCCTTTCGTTTAGCCAACAAAGCCCAAGTAGGTGAAAGCATTGCTCGCATTCTTTCAAACTGTCAGTAAAACTAGCCTGGACAGTTACCTGACACTATAAAGGAATTTCTTCCCTAACTAGATCTTGATGATTTAAATAGATTAGATCTCTCTCAGGTTTGGAATGATACTAGAGATCCTATCAAGTGTGCTTTCTCCATATTTCAGAAGGCAGTTTGCACTGGAAAAATATGGTTTGTCATAGATGGTGAAAATAAACTCAGCAAAAAAAGAAATGTCCTTTTTTCAGGACCCTGTCTTTCAAAGATAATTCGTAAACATCCAAATAACTTCACAGATCTTCATTGTAAAGGGTTTAAACACTGTTTCCCATGCTTGTTCAATGAACCATAAACATTTAATGAACATGCACCTGTGGAACGGCCGTTAAGACACTAACGGCATACAGAAGGTAGGCAATTTAGGTCACAGTAATGAAAACTTAGGACACTAAAGAGGCCTTTCTACTGACTCTGAAAAACACCAAAAGAAAGATGCCCAGTGTCCCTGCTCATCTGCGTGAACGTGCCTTAGGCATGCTGCAAGGAGGCATGAGGACTGCAGATGTGGCCAGGGCAATAAATTGCAATGTCCGTACTGTGAGACGCCTAAGACAGCGCTACAAGGAGACAGGAAGGACAGCTGATCGTCCTCACAGTGGCAGACCACGTGTAACAACACCTGCACAGGATCGGTACATCCGAACATCACACCTGCGGGACAGGTACAGAATGGCAACAACATCTGCCCGAGTTACACACAACGCCTCCATCAGTGCTCAGACTGTTCGCAATAGGCTGAGAGAGGCTGGACTGAGGGCTTGTAGGCCTGCTGTAAGGCAGGTCCTCACCAGACATCACCGGCAACAACGTCGCCTATGGGCACAAACCCACCGTTGCTGGACTAGACAGGACTGGCAAAAAGTGCTCTTCACTGACGAGTCGCGGTTTTGTCTCACCAGGAGTGATGGTCGAATTCACGTTTATCGTTGAAGGAATGAGCGTTACACCGAGGCCTGTACTCTGGAGCGGGATTGATTTGGAGGTGGAGGGTCTGTCATGGTCTGGGGCGGTGTGTCACAGCATCATCGGACTGAGCTTTTTGTCATTGCAGGCAATCTCAACGCTGTGCGTTACAGGGAAGACATCCTCCTCCCTCATGTGGTACCCTTCCTGCAGGCTCATCCTGACATGACCCTCCAGCATGACAATGCCACCAGCCATACTGCTCATTCTGTGCATGATTTCCTACAAGACAGGAATGTCAGTGTTCTGCCATGGCCAGCAAAGAGCCCGGATTTCAATCCCATTGAGCACGTCTGGGACCTGTTAGATCGGAGGGTGAGGGCTAGGCCCATTCCCCCCAGAAATGTCCGGGAACTTGTAGGCGCCTTGGTGGAAGAGTGGGGTAACATCTCACAGCAAGAACTGGCAAATCTGGTGCAGTCCATGAGGAGATGCACTGCAGTACTTAATGCAGCTGGTGGCCACACCATATACTGACTGTTACTTTTGATTTTGACCCCCCCTTTGTTCAGGGACACATTATTACATTTCTGTTAGTCACATATCTGTGGAACTTGTTCAGTTTATGTCTCAATTGTTGAATCTTGTTCTGTTCATACCAATATTTACACACAATAAACGCAGTTGACAGTGAGAGGACGTTGACAGTGAGAGGACGTTTGCTGAGTTTACATTGTTATTCCTCTAAAATTAAAGACTGATGATTTATGGCACTTATAACCTCTATTGACTTATTTTTTATTTTATTTAACCTTTATTTAACTAGGCAAGTCAGTTAAGAACAAATTCTTATTTACAATGATGGCCTACACCTGCCAAACCCTAATCCGGACGACACCGGGCCAGTTGTGCACCGCCCTATGGGACTCCCGATCACGGCCGGGGTCTGTAGTGGGTCTGTAGTGACGCCTTTAGCACTGTGATGCAGTGCCTTAGACCGCTGCGCCACTCGGGAGCCTTAATGAACTACTTAGAAACCTTTTATAAACCCTTTATAAGCATTTTAAAGATTAGACTTTTATGTAAGTGTTATCATAATATCAGACTCACATAACAATGCTAAGCAGCAGTATTCACTCTCCTCCTCTGTCTCTCTCTCTGCAGACTGTTTGATGTGTGTACTGTGTCTCGGACCGACCGCGAGACAAAGCTGACCCTGGTCTTTGAGCATGTTGACCAGGACCTGAACACATACCTAGAGAAAGCCCCTGATCCTGGGGTGCCGCCTGAAACTATCAAGGTGAGTCTGATGTTACTGCTGGGATTGATACAGATCTTGGATCAGATTACCGTCACTTAATACCCTTCCCCATTGGAGGGGGAAACACAAACACAGATTTTAGTGTCTTGGGGCAACTTCTCAGTTGAATTGTAAATTGTACTCATTAGGTCTATGAATACAGTGCATTTTTTCCACATTTTGTTACTTTACAGCCTTGTCCTAAAATAGATTAAAATGTTTTTTTTCCTTCATCAATTTACACACACTACCCCATAATGACAAAGCAAAAACTGTTTTTTGCAAATTTATAGTAACAAAAACACGGAAAATATCACATTTACAAGTATTCAGACCCTTTTCTCAGTACTTTGTGAAGCACCTTTGACAGTGATTACAGCCTTGAGTCTTCTTGGGTATGACGCTACAAGCTTGGCACACCTGTATTTGGGGATATTCTCTCATTATTCTCTACAGATCCTCTAAAGCTCTGTCAGGTTGGATGGGGAGCGTCGGTGCACAACTATTTTCAGGTCTCTCCAGAGATGTTCGATCTGGTTCAAGTCCGGGCTCTGGCTGGGCCACTCAAGGACTCCTGCATTGTCTTGGCTGTGTGCTTAGGGTCGTTGTCCTGTTTGAAGGTGAACCTTCACCCCAGTCTGAGGTCCTGAGCACTCTGGAGCAGGTTTTCATCAAGGATCTCTCTGTACTTTGATCTTTCCCTTGATCCAGACTAGTCTCCCAGTCCCTGCCACTGAAAAACATCCCCACAGCATGATGCTGCCACCACCATGGTTCACCCTAGGGATGGTGCCAGGTTCCTCCAGACGTGACACTTGGCATTCAGGCCAAATAGTTCAATCTTGGTCTCAACAGACCAGAGAATCTTGTTTCTCATGGTCTGCGAGTCATTTCAGTGCCTTTTGGCAAACTCCAAGCGGGCTATCATGTGCCTTTTACTGAGGAGTGGCTTCCGTCTGGCCACTCTACCATAAAGGCCTGATTGGTGGAATTCTGCAGAGATAGTTGTCTTTGGTTTCCCTGACGAACCGAACTGAGAGCGTTCAGGCTTGTTGAAGGGCAGCACGTGTGTCCAGTGTTCATTTTGGCTCTCTTTTTTTAGATTTAGTCTTAGCCATTTTGACTAAAACATCATTACGTCTTAGTCACATTTTTGTTATTTGAATATGATTTAGTCTAGTTATTGTCAAAATGATGAAAACACTGAGCCATTTTAGTCAACTAAATTCCCTTTCATTTTAGTCACATTTTAGTCACATCAGTCAATCTATCAATCAAATGTATTTATAAAGCCCTTCTTACATCAGCTGATGTCACAAAGTGCTGTACAGAAACCCAGCCTAAAAACCCAAACAGCAAGCAATGCAGGTGTAGAAGCACGGTGGCTAGGAAAAATTCCCTAGAAAAGCCAGAACCTATGGAAGAAACCTAGAGAGGAACCAGGCTATGAGGGGTGGCCAGTCCTCTTCTGGCTGTGCCGGGTGGAGATTATAACAGAACATGGCCAAGATGTTCAAATGTTCATAGATGACCAGCAGCATCTATAGAGGGTGCAACAGGTCAGCACCTCAGGAGTAAATGTCAGTTGGCTTTTCATAGCCGATCATTCAGAGTATCTCTACCGCTGTTTCTAGAGAGTTGAAAACAGCAGGTCTGGGACAGGTAGCACGCCCGGTGAACAGGTCAGGGTTCCATAGCCGCAGGAAGAACAGTTGAAACTGGAGCAGCAGCACGACCAGGTGGACTGGGGACTGCAAGGAGTCATCAGGCCAGGTAGTCCTGAGGCATGGTCCTAGGGCTCAGGTCCTCCGAGAGAGAGAGAGAGAGAGAGAGAGAAAGAAAGAAAGAAAGAAAGAAAGAAAGAAAGAAAGAAAGAAAGAAAGAAAAAGAGTGAGGAAATTAGAGAGAGCATACTTAAACTCACACAGGACACCGGATAAGACAGGAGAAATACTCCAGATATAACAGACTGACCCTAGCCCCCCGACACATAAACTATTGCATCACATTTGTATTGCCTCATTAATCTATAGTAAACATAAATCACTGACTTCCATGTGGCCAAACATACAAATCCTTATCCTACCAACAGATTTTCCTGCATAACATCCTATTCTCTTCCCAACAGAAGAATATAACAAACATATATAACAATAATATAGAACAATGAACAATAATATAGAACAAATTCCTAACCTAGCACATTACATACGAAACAGATATATTACATACGAAATATATATATTTCACCTTTACTTAACCAGGTAGGCCAGTTGAGAACAAGTTCTCATTTACAACTGCGAGCTGGCCAAGATAAAGCAAAGCAGTGTGACAAAAACAACAACACAGAGTTACACATAAACAAACGTACAATCAATAACACAATAGAAAAATCTTATGTACAGTGTGTGCAAATGTAGAAGAGTAGGGAGGTAAGGCAATAAATAGGCCATAGAGGCGAAATAATTACAATTTAGCATTAACCCTGGAGTGATAGATGTGCAGATGATGATGTGCAAGTAGAGATACTGGGGTGCAAAAGAGCAAGAAGATAAATAACAATATGGGGATGAGGTAGTTGGGTGTGCTATTTACAGATTGGCTGTGTACAGGTATAATGATCGGTAAGCTGCTCTGACAGCTGATGCTTAACGTTAGAGAGGGAGATATAAGTCTCCAGCTTCAGTGATTTTTGCAATTCGTTCCAGTCATTGGCAGCAGACAACTGGAAAGAAAGGCGGCCAAAGGAAGTGTTGGCTTTGGGGATGACCAGTGAAATATACCTGCTGTACCGCGTACTACGGGTGGTTGTTGCTATGGTGACCAGTGAGCTGAGATAAGGCAAGGCTTTACCTAGCAAAGACTAATAGATTCCTGGTTCCTGACTTCCCTGAAAAGTTGCATATCGCGGGGCTATTCAATGCTAATGCAGAACGCCACAGAATGTTTTTGTGCTGGTCAAGGGCAGTCAAATCTGGGGTGAACCAAGGGCTATATCTGTTCTTAGTTCTACATTTTTTGAATGGGGCATGCTTATTTAAGATGGTGAGGAAAGCACTTTTAAAGAGCAACCAGATACCCGGGCCAGGTCGATTAGAAGGGCCTGCTCGCTGAAGTGTTTTAGGTAGCGTTTGACAGTGATGAGGGGTGGTCGTTTGACCGCGGACCCATTACGGACGCAGGCAAGGAGGCAGTGATCGCTGAGATCCTGGTTGAAGACCGCAGAGGTGTATTTAGAGGGCAAGTTGGTCAGGATGATATCTAAGAGGGTGCTCATGGTTACGGATTTAGAATTGTACCTGGTAGGTTCCTTGATCATTTGTGTGAGATTGAGGGCATCTAGTTTAGATTGTAGGATGGCCAGGGTGTTAAGCATATCCCAGTTTAGGTCACCTAAACAGTACGAACTCTGAAGATAGATGGGGGGCAATCAGTTCACATATGGTGTCCAGGGCACAGTTGGGGGCTGAGGTGGGTCTATAACATGCGGAAACGGTGAGAGACTTGTTTCTGGAAAGGTGGATTTTTAACAGTAGAAGCTCGAATTGTTTGGACACAGACCTGGATAGTATGACAGAACTCTGCAGGCTATCTCTGCAGTAGATTGCAACTCCGGCCCCTTTGGCAGTTCTATCTTGTTGGAAAATGTTGTAATTGGGGATGGAAATTTCTGGATTTTTGGTGGCCTTCCTAAGCCAGGATTCAGACACGGCTAGGACACCAGGGTTGGTGGAGTGTGCTAAAGCAGTGAATAAAACAAACTTAGGGAGGAGGCTTCTGATGTTAGTAGAATGGGGGATAGTGACTTTGAACTGGAGCTAATAATGACTTTTTTGCCCATTGATGTCACTAAACTTTGAGTCCGAATAAAGTTCCAAGTCCCCTGTGCTCAATTCCAAATCCAAGTCACCAATGTGTAAAATGCGGTCCGCCAATACATGAATGATAATGACTAGAATCAAGCTGTTTCTCTGAGGAAAAGAGAGCGACTTGGCTAGCACTTTGGCTACAGAACCTGACTATGGAATGCAGTGGAGAAAGTATGAGGGTTGAACAAGACTACAAATGTAAATACTTTTTTATGCTCAAGGGAGAGAAAAACATAGCTAGACTGTTGTTTTACTATTAAACTTAATCCTGTAAAGCAGCTTGTGTTTCTTAACCATAGTCTGGATCTGAGTACCTCCCCGACCCTTCACCAAATGCAAACACATTTGGGGCTGTCTGATTGAGGACTTTTGTGGAAATGGGAAACGTTGTGTACGTTGCCCATGCCTCGTCAATTAGCCGCGTGGTGCATTCTGGGCAATTCTGTAACAAGTAGAGCTCTCCTTCAAGGAGTGAATGGGAGTCAATTGGGTGCAATATTACAAATCTTTTACGAGATATGAGAGAATTATTTTGTTCTCTGTCGTATCGTATTGTTTTGGAATAGTGACATTACATACTTTCAAGGAAAATAAGCAGGTGTCTTGATTCATACCCTGACTTTGAGAATTGTGACGCAGCACGACAACATGAACGCGATTGGTCGAAAGTCTGCTGGATGGGGCGTTATATGTTCCTCTATTCATTTCTCAATGGGATTCCTGTCTCCTCTTTCTCTAATGTTGTCAATCAGATAGTTGAGAGCTGACCTGATGATATTTGATAGACCTTAGTGTTAACCTTGTGACTATCGTCTGTTCACAGCAAATGGTCAGCTTTATGGTCTATGAGCTAACATGGTGTTTTCATATACTGTACATGTAAGATCAAGTCAACTGGATATTGATTCTTGAAGCAAACTTTACCATCGAGGCATACTCAGCCGAACCACATAGACTCCAAAGCAAGCATGGAAAACCACTTGTTGGGTGGGAGTGAGATCTCCCCCATTCATTCTCAACATCCAAACAGCATCTGGAGGGATGAGAGACAATGGATAACGATCAAGTGCAAGATGACAGCGGCACCGTCCCTTTTATTTCCATGACAGTGGACACGGCAAACCCCGGCCCCCCAACTACTTAATTTACACCCCTCCAGACCAGAGGACACCAGATTGCAGACCACCCCTCCAGCCCGCCCCAGCCCACCTCTCCAACCCCCACTGCCCACCTCACCCTAGCCCAGCCTGTCCATCCACTCCTCCTGACCCCTTTCAGGCCTCCAGTCAGACCCACCGCATGGTAATTGATGAAAGAGGCCCCGGGAATCAAATGAGCTGGAAGGACATCAAGCGGCCGGTCTCTCTCCCCCAGCCTTGGGGAGTACGGCTGGTCTGACGCTGCCCCCCCTCCAGAACCCTCATCTGTCCCCGTCTCCAGGCCTGTAAAAGGCTGGTTAATGAAGCATAGGGAGGGAATTACACTAACGCTAACTGGCAGATGTCCTGTATTGTGCCCAGCTACAATAAACAATATGGCCGCCTCTTGCTTATTAGCATGAGAAAAGGGGCTGCACTCAGAGAAGCAATGTTTTGACTGTTTTTTAATGTGGGTTACTTTTTTCAGATCTTTTTTTCTTGGGTACTCTTCTTTTTTAGGGGACTTTGGTCGCTTGCCTCGTGTTTCCTAGCCAGCTTTTTCTGACTGAGCTGCTGTCATAGACGGTTAGGGTGTTGGGTAACTTGTTGCTCTGTGTCACCTCCTGTGACATTGGTTTGCATCAAGTCAGGTTTTTTTTTTGCATACTATCTGCAGATGGGAGATTAAATATTAATGTCAGTCTGATAGTTTGACATTATCCCCAGCCCTACAAACTATTCACTGCTATTTGCAACTAAAATGGATGAACTCTGCATCATGAATCTCCACTTGCATCATGTACTACTGTATGACTGTTATATGAATGAACTGAAGCAGGAGAGAGGAGATGGAGAATCAAGGGGGCATGGTTGTTGTTTGTATGTTTGTCCTTGAGTCACACTTCTGAGATAATTGGGGTTTTGTAGGAAATGCTGTTGAAAGGAAACATGTCGCAAATGGCCATTTAAAGCAAACAGAGAGGAACTCATGGGGGTGGTGCCATTGTGTCAGCTCCCTAAATAACTGCCTCTGCTCCTGTCTGTTGACCTGCTAGGTCATGGGTGGATGGATATTCAAAAAGGAAGGCCTGTTTACGCTCTCTGGCCTGCCACACACACACATTCCCTCTGCCCTGTCTCTTCTCTAACACACAGACACACATCTAGGGTCCTGTCCCTATTCCGTGCATTGTGAGAGGCTCTAGTCCCCTCCCCTCGACCCTGGTCACCCCCGCGCCATTTGCTAATGTTTTCTTCTTGAGTGTGCAGCTCATTGTTTCAGCTCTTTTAATCACTCACCAGCTGCTAGGGTCAGTGAATGGAGCCCCACGCGGGCCCAGGTCCATGTCACTTGTGAGGTCTTGGCGACGGGTTTCAGGGGGGTAGGCCGCACCGCCGCCTGCTGCAACCCCAGCAGCAGGCCGATTCATGTCGCAACTGTGAAAGCACCCCTCTTTCTCTCCCTCTCCATTTCTCTTTCCCTCTCTTTCTCTTTTAATCTGCCCCAATCTCTCTGTCTCTATCACTCAAACAGCCCCCACTGCCATTATCACCCTCAGTCCTTATGTTGTTGTGGCTGGGCTGAGAGTTTCCACCAGAATGAGGAAATGGCCGTTTAGCCCTCCTCTCAGACTTAGCCCTCCTCTCTCTCTCTCTCTCTCTCTCTCTCTCTCTCTCTCTCTCTCTCTCTCTCTCTCTCTCTCTCTCTCTCTCTCTCTCTCTCTCTCTC
>QNTS01006813.1:9352-20140 GCA_003317085.1 Hucho hucho
CCTGTGCAACTGGGTCCTGGACTTCCTGACGGGCCGCCCCAGGTGGTGAGGGTAGGAAACAACATCTCCACCCCACTGATCCTCAACACTGGGGCCCCACAAGGGTGCGTTCTCAGCCCTCTCCTGTACTCCCTGTTCACCCATGACTGCGTGGCCAAGCACGCCTCCAACTCAATCATCAAGTTTGCTGACGACACTACAGTGGTAGGCTTGATTACCAACAACGACGAGACGGCCTACAGGGAGGAGGTGAGGGCCCTCGGAGTGTGGTGTCAGGAAAGTAACCTCTCACTCAACGTCAACAAAACTAAGGAGATGATCGTGGACTTCAGGAAACAGCAGAGAGAGCACCCCCCTATCCACATGGACGGGACAGTAGTGGAGAAGGTGGAAAGTTTTAAGTTCCTCGGCGTACACATCACGGACAAACTGAAATGGTCCACCCACACAGACAGTGTGGTGAAGAAGGCTGAAGGAGGCTGAAGAAATTTGGCTTGTCACCAAAAACACTCACAAACTTCTACAGATGCACAATCGAGAGCATCCTGTCGGGCTTTATCACCGCCTGGTACGACAACTTCTCCGCCCACAACCGTAAGGCTCGCCAGAGGGTAGTGAGGACTGCACAACGCATCACCGGGGGTAAACTACCTGCCCTCCAGGACACCTACACCATCATCAAGGACAACAACCACCCGAGCCACTGCCTGTTCACCCCGCTATCATCCAGAAGGTGAGGTCAGTACAGGTGCATCAAAGCTGGGACCGAGAGACTGAAAAACAGCTTCTATCTCAAGGCCATCAGACTGTTAAACAGCCACCACTAACATTGATTGGCTGCAGCCAACATACTGACTTAAATCTCTAGCCACTTTAAATAATAGAAAATTGATGTAACAAATGTATCACTAGCCACTTTAAACAATTTTGTATATAATGTTTACATATCTGACATTAGTCATATCAAATGTATATACTGTACTCTATACCATCTACTGAATCTTACCTATGCCGTTCGGCCATCGACTCAAATCTCTAGCCACTTTAATAATTAAAAAGTGGATGTAATAAATGTATCACTAGCCACTTTAAATTATGTCATTCATATAATGTTTACATATCCTACATTACTCATCTCATATGTATATACTGTACTCTATACCATCTACTGCATCTTGCCTATGCCGGTCAGCCATCGCTCATCCATATATTTATATGTACATACTCGTATTCAATCCTTTACACTTGTGTGTATAAGGTAGTTGTTGTGAAATTGTTAGATTACTTGTTAGGTACTACTGCATGGTCGGAACTAGAAGCACAAGCATTTCGCTACACTCGCATTAACATCTGCTAACCATGTGTATGTGACAAATAAAATTTGATTTGATTTGATTTGAATGTGAAGGTCTAATACTTTGTGATCAAAAAATTGAGAGAGCGTGCGGCGATGGAGAGAAACAGAATGGTGCAGTTTGAGACCATGTGGCAGAAAGTGATGTGGGCGCTGGAGATAGGGGTGGGGGCTAGTGGGTCTGGGCAGGTGTGATGCAGTGATGTTTGTATGATGTAGTTGTTTGTATGTGTATGTTTTCTATTGTTTATAAAATATCCAATTCAATCGTATAAAATAATACAATAAAATGAAAAAATATATATTTAGAATGAGGTGAATCAGCAGACTTGTCTCTTCACTTTTCCTACAATTTGGTGTTTAGGCATTCGAGTCATTCTAGTAAAATATGTATTTGTTTACAGAAATGTTTGTGTGTGCGTGAATAGTTGAAAAAGAGAACATGTGACAGGGGCTGAATAGAACAGGTCAGACACAGCTGGTGTTAAAACCCCAGTTAGCCTTTGTATTGATGAGGATTCTCTGCCCTCTTGATTTGGTGGAAGAAAGAGAGCAGTAGCACACGTTGACACAGGAGAATGTGGCTGCTTGCTTTGTGCAGCCGTAACATTCCCACCACTGTCTGTCTGTAGTGGTGCTGCCTACAACCACATTCAGGGTCTATCTCCATAGCAAGTCCTCCAGACATCCCTATTTGAATTGGTATTACAACTAATTCCTCAGAACTAGCAGAGAAGGAGGCACCAATCTAAAGTTTATCTCTGATCGTCATGGCTCCTAACTCCAGCTACAGGCACTTTCTCAAAAACTGAATCAAAGTGTACGTGCTTGCTAAGTGGCATACGACATAGCAGAGGAAAAGGATACACGTTTAGAGTCTAGGTTCTACGCAGCAAAGCAGAGCTTTAGCCAACTGCCAGTGTTGCACAGGCAACTTTTTCTCTCGCCTTTTCTTTTCAAGTGAGAAAAAAAATATCCTGTTAATTGACAACGCGGGAGGGACAAGATTTCTGAGCCTCACACAGAGGTTTCCGTAGAAACTTTGGAAGGCTATTTTGTTCCAATTTGCTCTGTGGTGTTAACTTAAGATCAGAAGCCTAAAGGCCAAATGGTAACTGTACAGTATATTAGCCTGAAAGTTTGATTAATCCAGCTGGAAGTTATATACTGTATCTTTGGCAGATTTATATTCATGAAGTATAAATAAAACTACAGTAAATTAGCCTTTAAATTTCAGCCTACACTATTTGGTTTACTTGAAAAACTTTAACTACAATGAACTTGTTTCAGATTTAGTTGGGGTTGGGGAGCCATCTTTGCTCTCCCTTTCTCCCTTCACCCACCCCACCCCATGAAACATAAGAAACTCCAGTTTAAATGCCATTCCAGGTCTGCCCTCTCACCTCCATTGTAAAAGTTGGCGGTGTGTGTACGAGAGTGTGTGCGGTTCTTTGAGGCACTCCACACTACTTATGGGAAGGAGACGAACAACTAGTGTGACTTGAAAGACTCACCCCTCGCCCTTCTCTGTCTCTCCTCTCTCTCTCCATGAAATAGGTTTCTAAAGGGTAGAACAGCCCTCTCAGCCCATCCCTGTAGCCGCAGGACCATGTGCCAGTGATGACTAGCTGGTGAGTACTGTGCTTCGTTCTCTTCTGCTACAGTTTGATCAAGTTCAAAACTTTATAATCTGTTTTTGGGGTTAAAATAGAAATAGGTCTTTGGAATGGCACATGCGCATATCAATAGGAAGCATTGGGAGATAGTAGCTCAGTTTTGTACCGTCAAAACTGTGATTATATTTAGAAGCCAGACAACATCGTTTAAATCAAGCCTTTAAAATCGATAGATCAATATATCCCCAAGTAATTGGGAGAGAGTGAGCGGTGCATTATACACAACAACGAACCCATCTGTGTGTAAAGATACACTGAGACTCAACCACAACAAACCATGGCTTCTCTTGGAGGAAAAGACAAAGAACTACTTGGAGATGCAAATGAGAGCAGCGAACAGCTGAAGGACATCCAGGAAACCATGCTCTCAATGCTTCCAATGCTCTTAATGCTCACCAAAACAAACAAACTGTTTCAATCTGTAGTTTCAAAAAATTATTTGCTCAAAAGGAAAGTAGAGTCTATCTTGTCAGATATGTATATACAGGGTGGGCACGTGGACGATCAAGACAACAAAATTGGCCTTCTGGAAACAAAGATGCAATCTTTAGAAGATTAGCTGGATAATCTAGAAAACAGATTGAGACAAAACAATATGAAAATATTGTCCCTACTGGAAGACGAGGAACAAGGGGACCTTTCCAGCTACGTGATTAAACTGATATCAGAGGAGCTTGGTGTGGATGTATCACCAGAGGATCTGGAGCGATGCCATCGGACCGGCGTGAATCAGAAGAACTCTAAATACCCTCGCATGGTAATCTTTAAACTGTGGAACTATCAGACCAAAGTCAACATTCTGAGGGCACCTGGGGGAAAAGAGAACCAGGTCCCCGGCCAGTCCCTTCGATTCATCCAGGACGTCTACTAGGCTGAGTTAAATCCCTGAACAGGCTGCAGGAAACCTTTCCAGTTGAAAGAGAGCCCAGTGCCCTGAGGAGAGGTGGAAAAAACACACTAGGCTACATACAGTGATGCCCAAGACCAGGTTATTGTAAATTGAGACAATATTCCTCCCAATACAATCTAAACTCTATTGTCCCCAAGTAACTGTTCTTCTCTAGGAAGTAACGATAGAATTAACCTATGCCAATGAGATACATGGACACTGAAAGGACAATATAAAAGAGGATGTAAGTCAATAATTGTCAATAATTGTTCTATGGAAATGTGTGTATGTGTATATGTGTGTGTGTGTGTGCGTGTGTGTGTGGGCCAGAGGGTGTGAGTGGGTGTATGTGTGGGTATGTATCTGTGCATATGAATGGGAGAGTGAAGGAGGGTGAATATGAATATGTGTAGGATGGCGGGAGAGAACGGGTGTGCTGAGGCACAGGGTATATGTTGTGTGTGAATGAAGGAGAATGGATAGGTAGATGTATAGAGGGTTGTAAATGTGTTTGAGAAGAAGGGAGGGGGGGAAAGACAGAGGTTGGGATAAACTTGGCCTAAGTGGGTAAGGGAGGGCAAGGAAGGGAGGTGGTTGGCGGGTAAGGGTGGGTAAGGATGGGAGGGTGGGACAAGCTTGGCTTGGGGGGACAAGGGGGAGTAAAGATGGGAGGTGGGGATAATCTTGGCTTGGGTGGGATAAAGGGGGGAGAACAGGGAGGGGGTGGTGGAGAGGGATGGATTTGGTTTGGGAGAGAGAGAAGGAAGGACTTAATTATACTACAATGCCATTGTATTTTTTTTTAATGACTTGTAAACCCGTTGTAAAATGAATAAGAGTCCTGGACAGATTAGGAAAGGACGTCAAATCATAATTATTCATTTTTTTCATTACAATTAAGATTTAATGGTGGTTGTTGGTGAGAATGGAGAGGGGCTATATCCGGGGGATTGGGATTGTTTGCTGGGAGGGCATCACACACTTCTTTGAGGTGTGCGTGGGGCCTGCACTCATCCAATTTCAGTCTCTCAGAGGACCCACTCACCCCAAATAGACCCCCTCCAGCCACTATATTTTCCTTAACTTTATAAGGTAATATCACAGTACTTAAGTGGAAGTCTTTCTTCAAATTAAGTATTTTCTTCAAATGTGTTTACAATGTATATATCGTATCCACAGTTTTTTTTAGGTAAATTAGGAGAAGAATCGGAACTAAAAAACAAACCTGGTGTTTTTAGATAGAATTCAAGCTATATTAGATCAAATCCAGACAGGAATGATTATTTAGCAGGTGACCCAAATTATAAATTCGATATTGATTGACAGACGTAGTAATAAAAAAGTATAATTTAGTCAAATGCCTTTAAGGCGTACATTAGGGGAATGATCATCTCCTACTCAGAAAAAGTTAAATCTGATATTGAAATTCAAATTAAATAAAAATAAATCACTATCTTAGAAAAAGCCCATAAAAAATCTTTACAATGTAAAGAAGAAAACAACATTTCTGAACAATATTTTACTTCTGAAGAAAGCTAACAACTACAGGTTAAACTCAAATAAAGCAAACTACTTAATGGCAAATAAACCTGGTAAATATCTTGCAGCTCTCACAAAACAAATACATGCTAAACCAGTTATAATTTTAAAATTATATAAATGAGAATTAAACAACAGTTGGACGGATCCTATAGCCTTCTTAGACTCAACAACTCTGAAGCAGTTATCTGAAGACAAAATAGTAGCACTAAGAACAGAGATCCCCCAAGAAGAAATGATAGACACAGTTAGAATATTCACATGGAGAAAAGCACCAGGAACGGTGCTCCCATAGAATTCTATTCAACATTTTGGGTAAAAGTAGTATTTACATAAATGACAACAGACATGTCACTCAATTGAGTATTTCCTAGTTTCATGTATCAAACAGTTATTTCAGTTATATTAAAAGCAGGAAAATCTGGAGAGTCCCCTGCTGATTAAAGACCCATGAGTTGAATCAATTATGACAATCAAATAATAACAAAGCTTATAAGCAATAGAATGGCAAAGTATTACCAAACTTGATACAAATCAGTCAAACAGGGTTTATTAAAAATAGACATTTACTAACAAATACAACAAAAAAAAAGCAGTTTAATACAATACGCAAAAAAACAAGATATACTGTAGATTTATCAATAATGGCTGTCGATGCTGAAAAGGCCTTTGACCATCTTGAATGGCATATTCTATTCAAAACTTTGGAAGCTTTCAACTTTCCAGCAGAAATAATAAGTTTAACAAAACTGTTGTATAAATGTCCTAAAGCAAAAACTCTACACAAATAATACAATATCTGATGAAATGACTTAAGAAAGGGGCACAAGGGATGTCCCCTCTTCCCCCTCCTGTTTGCACTGGCAATTGAACCGCTTGCAGAAAGAATTAGACAGGACCCAATTGTAACAGGTATCAGTATTTGTAAACATGAATATAAACTAAACTTACTTGTAGATGATCTCCTGATATACCTGACCAGTATTTAAAACCCAATGCCCCCTTTGCTAAAAATATTTTCAGAATACAAAAAAATCTCAGGATATATAAAACCCTGAAATAATGGTAATATAATGTCCTTTTAAACTCTCCGCACATAACTTTCAATGTGCGTTTGTAGAAGTTTTCAGGTTGTGATTGATCTTGGTATTGGTCTTGGTACGTGTGTATATTAGATATTAGATAGGACAGTGTTTAGTTTCCAACTGCGTACCACACGACCCCATGTCCCATACCTCTGAGATGGTTGGACCAGTGGAGACCTAACGTAGGAAGCTCGAAACCATCTATCACTCCATCTCTCTCCATCTCTGTCTCTCTGATTACCCCCCCGTCCCCCCCGTCCTCCACCTCTTCTTTACATCCCCTGTAGTAAAGTGACTAAGGCAGGGAGCCTTTTATGTGAAAGAGAGGTGGGGTGGTCCAAAGTGACTTAAACTTTCTCTCTCTCCTCTCTATCTCTTTGTCTCTCTCTCCTCTCCCTGTCTTCTCTCCTCCTCCCCACAAAGACTGTTTGGCGGCAGGAGGGAGTCCGCTAGGGACTTTGTCTAATTGGCTCTACGTGAAGTGTTTTAAAAATACATCCAGTGATATATCCTTTCTTCTCTGCTCCTCTCCAAGAATGGTGAAGTTTATGTAATACGTTTTTGTAATAGAGAAGTGTACTTTCAGCTGTAAATTTATCAAAGGCTTATATCCAGCGATAGTTGCCTCTGTAGGGCCGGTGCCAGAGGGGGTGCTTCCTTTGAGTGGAAGAATGCCAGACCGGGCAGTAAAGATTTGAGTTCATTGAGCACCTAAAGTTTAAGACAACTCTCCAACTACCTGACCCAGTTATCATGATGAGGCTCATGGGCCAACACAGTGGAAAGTCTACCCTATTGAAGGGCCTAGTTGGCTGGCACTGGCTTCTATTCCCTTCCAGTGCGCTGACTCACCCAGCTTGATTCGATTTGTGCCCCAAAGGTTTCCCCAAACCGTATCAGTGGACCAGAAAGGCCCTGTCCCATTTGGCCCTTGTGTGAAAGCTTGTGAAGAAGCTCCTTTCTGTTTGTTGTTTGTATTGTCCTCCTTTCTCCTGGATGTATCTGGACTATCTGGAGCCTGAGGAGTGGAGGCAGTGTTTACGTGTTGTCCTTCCTCTCCCGCTGTTATTTGCTGATATTTGTTTCAGAAAGAGCAGGAAGAAAACAAGCAGCTTTTCAAGTATGAATGAAGGAATAGAGCATAGCGTGATGAAGGGAGGATGGAGGGAGAGAGAGGAGACCCAGTTTAAGGGCTCATCTCATCTGAAGTCTAGGGGTATGGCCAAAATGGCACCCTCTTCTCTTTATAGTGCACTACTTTGACCAGGACCAATAGGGCTCTGTTCAAAAGTAGTGCACTATATAGGGAATAGGATGCCATTTAAGACTCACTCCCGGCCTTAAAGGCTCTGTCTGTTGATGCCCCCCAGGCAAATTACCACACTGCCTTTGTCGGTCCAGCCATGGTACATTAGTGTGCCTTAAAAACGTGGCCTAGTGCTGCCCATTCCGGGGACAAAGAGAGGGTCCGCTGGCAGAACCTTGGCCGGTTACACAGAGGAGCCATTCACACGGGACGCAGGATCGCAGGGAGTCTTACCAACGATGAGCAAACCTACATCACCGTGAGGGAATCCACCGTGACATACTTTCATGGTAGAACTTGTGGTGGTGAAGATGTCATGATGTCATCGGCACTCCTCTCCTCTACATACACAGCCAGGAGATGTTTCCTCCTTCTAGTTTCAAGTTTTATTAGTCGTGTGTACGGGATACGCATGGTATACATTGCCCAATGAAATGCTTACTTGCAGGTACTTTCATAAAGTAAATGGCTCAGTAGAATAGAATAAACATTTTAGCATAAGCAATTACACAAAGGCACAAGTTATAGTACAATATTCACACGTGTATTGGGGATGGGAGCAGTGTATAAATGTAGCAGTATAGTAAGAGTCTGGTAGCAGCAGTTGTAATGTGTGTGTGGCATGAATATACAGTTGAAGTTGGAAGTTTACATACACCTTAGACAAATACATTTAAACTCAGGTTTTCACAGTTCCTGACATTTAATCCTAGTAACAATTCCCTGTCTTAGGTCAGTTAGGATCACCACTTTATTTTAAGAATGTGAAATGTCGGAATCATAGTTGAGAGAATTATTTATTTCAGCTTTTATTTCTTTCATCACATTCCCAGTGGGTCAGAAGTTTTACAAACACTCAATTAGTATTTGGTAGCATTGCCTTTAAATTGTTTAACTTTAAATCATTTCGGGTAGCCTTCCAAGCTTCCCACAATAAGTTGGGTGAATTTTGGCCCATTCCTGACAGAGCTGGTGTAACTGAGTCAGGTTTTTAGGCCTCCTTGCTCGCACATGCTTTTTCAGTTCTGCCCACAACTTCTCTATAGGATTGAGGTCAGGGCTTTGTGATGGCCACTCCAATACCTTGACTTTGTTGTCCTTAAGCCATTTTGCCACAACTTTGGAAGTATGCTTGGGGTCATTATCCATTTGGAAGCCATTTGCAACCAAGCTTTAACTTCCTGACTAATATCTTTAGATGTTGCTTCAATATATAGACATAATTTGACTTCTTCCATGATGCCATCTATTTTGTGAAGTGCACCAGTCCCTCCTGCAGCAAAGCACCCCCACAACATGATGCTGCCACCCCCGTGCTTCACGGTTGGGATAGTGTTCTTCGGCTTGCAAGCATCCCCTTTTTCCTCCAAACACAACAATGGTAATTATGGCCAAACAGTTCTATTTTTGTTTCATCAAACCAGAGGACATTTCTCCAAAAAGTACGATCTTTATCCCCATGTGCAGTTGCAAACCGTAGTCTGGCTTTTTATGGCGGTTTTAGAGCAATGGCTTCTTCCTTGCAGAGCGGCCTTTCGGGCTATGTCGATATAGGACTTGTTTTACTGTGGATATAGATACTTTGTACCCGTTTCCTCCAGCATCTTCTCAAGGTCCTTTGCACTTTTCGCACCAAAGTACGTTCATCTCTGGGAGACAGAATGCGTCTCCTTCCTGAGCGGTATGACGGCTGCGTGGTCCCATGGTGTTTATACTTGCGTACTATTGTTTGTACAGATGAACGTGGTACCTTCAGGCGTTTGGAAATTGCTCCCAGGATGAACCAGACTTGTGAAGGTCTACATTTTTTTTCTGAGGTCTTGGCTGATTTCTTTTGTTTTTCCATGATGTCGAGCAAAGAGGCACTGAGTTTGAAGGTAGGCCTTGAAATACATCCACAGGTACACCTCCAATTGACTCAAATTATGTCAGTTAGCCTATCAAAAGCTCCTAAAGCCATAACATAATTTTCTGGAATTTTCCAAGCTGTTTAACTTCTCAGGGAGCAGCTCCTGAGGTGACGGTTTTGGAGAGCCTGGCGTGCCCAAAGTAAAATGCCTCCCATTCAGGCCCAGAAAATAGGATATGCATATATTTAGTACCATTGGATAGGAAACACTCTGAATTTTCCAAAACTGTTAACCATTTGTCTGTGAGTGAAACAGAACGGATATGGCAGGCAAAACCCCGAGGAATTTCTGTCCTGGAAAAAGTGATTTTGACACATTGCTCATTTGGGAACCCCTCCCTCATGAAAATGACCATATAAGGGCATATGAATGCAGTACACATCGCTTCCTTATGATGTCAGCAGCCTCGCGACGGTGTTTCCCTCCATTTTGGATGTTTTAGTCCAGAGAAAACGACCAAACAAGTGGGTCTCCCCTTGATGACAACAGTACCCAGGGCGCGCGCCCGAGAAGTCGCGCAGTCTCTTATTTACCGTCTTTAGAGCTCAGTTTATATTCCGGTTGATTTATAATAGTAAATATACGTAAAAGTGTTCCTAAGGATACATTTAAAACTATGTTTGAATGTTCTTGGACAAGTTTATAGGTATAAGATGAACGAGTTCGCGTCACGTTTCAATGGACTAGTGGAGGCTGTCGTTTCTGACTATGACGCGCGAACCAAATGGAGATTTATGGATAAAATACATGACTTTTTCTAACAAAAGAACCATGGATTGTCTTCGTTGGACACTTAGGAAGACCTCTGCAGAAGTTCTACAAAAGGTAAGGCACAGGTTTTCCCTGTGAAATGCATTTTCTATCGACCGCGCTGGCTAAAGATTTCATGGTTATGGAAAATATTGAAGGTGCTACCCTCAAACAATCAAATGTAGTGCTTTCGCCGTAAAGCCTTTTTGAAATCCGACAACGCTGTGATATTGCCAAGAAGCAGAGCTTTTGATGAGTATGAAACACTTGTATATTGGT
>QNTS01006813.1:20456-41271 GCA_003317085.1 Hucho hucho
ACCAATATACAAGTGTTTCATACTCATCAAAAGCTCTGCTTCTTGGCAATATCACAGCATTGTCGGATTTCAAAAAGGCTTTACGGCGAAAGCACTACATTTGATTGTTTGAGGGTAGCACCTTCAATATTTTCCATAACCATGAAATCTTTAGCCAGCGCGGTCGATAGAAAATGCATTTCACAGGGAAAACCTGTGCCTTACCTTTTGTAGAACTTCTGCAGAGGTCTTCCTAAGTGTCCAACGAAGACAATCCATGGGTATTTGGTTAGAAAAAGTAATTTATTATATCCATAGATCTCCGTTTGGTTGGCGCCTTGTGTTCAGAAAATCCAACGTGAAGAGAACGCGTTCAACTAAACCTATAAACATTTCCTCAACAAAACAAAAACCAATTAAAATGCATCCTTAGCTATCCTTTTATGAATAAAAGTGATTATATTTCACTTGGATGGTCACCTAAACGTTATATAAGTCAAATAAAGTGGACCCCTCAGCCAAACGTGCGCCCAAAAACGTGCAACTGAAAAAGAGCTCCCCTCACCAAAACCGCTACCTATTGAACACATTGGTTCAGATTGCCATGAACCTTTACGTATACACTGCTGACATCCAGTGGAAGCAATAGGTACTACATTCAGTGTCCTGGTATAAAGACTTTTCAATAGGCAGTCTCTCTAAGTGAGCCATAAGCCACCAGAATGACATTTCCGGATGGAATTTTCTCTGGTTTTTGCCTGCCAAATGAGTTCTGTTACACTCACAGACAAAATGTTAACACTTTTGGATACCTCAGAGTGTTTCCTATCCAACAGTACTAATTATGTGCATATCCTATTTTCTGAGCCTGAGTGGCAAGCATTTTACTTTGGGCACGCACGACTCTCCAAAACCGACCCCTCGGCTGCCGCTCCCTAACAAGTTATATAAGTAAAATAAAGTGGGGCGCGCAGCCAGACTCGCGCCCGAGAAAACTTGTTGACATCTGAGCTACCTTGACCATTTCCTGTACCTATTCGTTCTGTTTACTCCAATCTCTCTGAGTCTTTGTATATAGACTGTTCACATCTAGTGGAAGCCATAGGTACTGCAGTCTCAGTCCTGGTTACAAATGGATTCAATAGGGAGTGTGTCAAACAGAGCAATAGGTCACCAGAAACTGATTTCCGGATAGATTTTTCTCGGGTTTTCGCCTGCTAAATGAGTTCTGTTATACTCACAGACATGTTAACACTTTTAGAAACCTCAGAGTGTTTCCTATCCAATAGTACTAATTATGTGCATATTCTATTTTCTGAGCCTGAGTGTCAGGCATTTTGCTTTGGGCACACCAGACTCTCCAAAACCGTCACCTCACCTGCCGCTCCCTAAGAAGTTAAAGGCACAGTCAACTTAGTGTATGTACACTTCTGACCCACTGGAAATGTGATACAGTGAATTATACGTGAAATAATCTGTCTGTAAACAATTGTTGGAAAAATAACTTGTGTCATGCACAAAGTAGATGTCCTTACCGACTTGCCAAAACTATAGTTTGTTAACAAGAAATTTGTGGAGTGGTTGAAAACGAGTTTTAATGACTCCAACCTAAGTGTATGTAAACTTCCTACTTCAACTGTATGTATGTGTGTGTGTGTGTGTGTGTGTGTGTGTGTTTGTATGTCAGTTTGGGTGTGTGCAGGAGTGAGTGAGTGCATGTGTGTTAAGGTGCAGAGAATCAGAGCATGTGTTCAGCAGTCTGATGGCTTGTAGATAGTAACAGTCTCTGAGCCTGTTGGTATCAGACCTCATGCTCCGATACTGTCTACCCGACGGTAAGGGGTGTGTGTGGTCCTTGATGATGCTGCCTGCCTTACTCAGGCACTGCTTTGAGTAGATGTCCTGACTCCTGGGTGGGTGGAAGCACGGTCCCAGTGATGTACTGGGCCATCTTCACCACCCACTGGAAGGCCTTGTGGTCAAGGATGGAGCAATTCCCGTACCAGGCCGTGATGCGACCGGTCAGGACACTCGATGTAGCAGTAGTATTTGGAGAGGACCCGCAGCGGCATTAGTAGGACAGGCTTTTGTCATCCTTGTGTTGTCATCAGATTTACTTTAGATGCAGCATAGCTTTTCTTTAAATTTGCCATCCTTTGCCTTGATGGCAGCTTTGCACACTCTTGGTATTCTCTCAACCAGATTCATGAGGTAGTCACTTGGAATGCATTTAAATTAACAGGTGTGCCTTGTTAAAAGTTAATTTGTGGAATTTCTTTCCTTAATGCGTTTGAGTCAATCAGTTGTGTTGTGACAAGTTATGGGTGGTATACAGAAGATATTTGGTAAAAGACCAAGTCCATATTATGGCAAGAACAGCTCGAATAAGCAAAGAAAAAAGACAGTCCATCATTACTTTAAGACATGAAGGTCAGTCAATCTGGAAAATGTCAAGAACTTTGAACGTTTCTTCAACATTGAACGCTTCTTAAAGTGCAGTCGCAAAAACCATCAAGTGCTGTGATAAAACTGGCTCTCATGAGGACCACCACAGGAAAGGAAGACCCAAAATTACCTCTGCTGCAGAGGATAAGTTTATTAGTGATGCCAGCCTCAGAAATTGCAGGCCAAATAAATGCTTCACAAGTAACAGACTCATCTCAACATCAACTGTTCAGAGGAGACTGTGTGAATCAGGCCTTCATGGTCGAATTGCTGCAAAGAAACCACTACTAAAGGACACCAATAAGAAGAAGAGACTTGCTTGGGCCAAGAAACATGAGCAATGGACATTAGACCGGTGGGAATCTGTCCTTTGGTCTGATGAGTCCAAATTTCAGATTTTTGGTTCCAACCGGCGTGTCTCTGTGAGACGCAGAGTAGATGAACAGATGATCTCTGTATGTGTGGTTCCCACCATGAAGCCTGGAGGAGGAGGTGTGATGGTTTAGGGGGGCAGGAAGCCTAGTAGTTACAGCATTGGACCAGTAACCAAAAGGTTGCTGGATCAAATCCCTGAGCTAACAAGGTAAACATTTGTCATTCTGAGCAAGGCAGCAAACCCGTGGATGTCGATTAAGCCTGCACCTCTCTGATTCAGAGGTGTTGGTTTAATGTGAAATACATATTTTAGTTGAATGCATTCAGTTGTACAACTGACTAGGTATCACCCTTTCTTTTTGTTGGTGACACTGATTTATTTAGAATTCAAGGCACACTTAACCAGCATGGCTACCACAGCATTCTGAAGTGATACGCCATCCCATCTGATTTGCACTTAGTGGGACTATCATTTGTTTTTGTACAGGACAATGACCCAAAACACCACCAGGCCGTGTAAGGGCTATTTGACCAAAAAGGAGAATGATGGTGTGCTACATCAGATGACCTGGCCTCCATAATCACCTGACCTCAACCCAATTGAGATGGTTTGGGATGAGTTTTTTATTATTATAATTTTTTTTACCTTTATTTAACCAGGTAGGCAAGTTGAGAACAAGTTCTAATTTACAACTGCGACCTGGCCAAGATAAATCAAAGCAGTTCGACACATACAACAACACAGAGTTACACATGGAGTAAACAAACATACAGTCAATAATACAGTAGAAAAACAAGTCTACATACAATGTGTGCAAATGAGGTAAGATAAGGAAGGTAAGGCAATAAATAGGCCATGGTGGCAATTAATTAAGTAATTACAATATAGCAATTAAACACTGGAATGGTAGATGTGCAGTAGATGAATGTGCAAAGTAGAAATACTGGGGTGCAAAGGAGCAAGATAAATAAATAAATACAGTAGGGGATGAGGTAGTTGGATGGGCTATTTACAGATGGGCTATGTACAGGTGCAGTGATCTGTGAACTGCTCTGACAGCTGCTGCTTAAAGTTAGAGAGGGAGATATGAGTCTCCAGCTTCATTGATTTTTGCAATTCGTTCCAGTCATTGGCAGCAGAGAACTGGAAGGGAAGGCGGCCAAAGGAGGAATTGGCTTTGGGGGTGACCAGTGAAATATACCTGCTGGAGAGCGTTCTACGGGAGGGTGCTGCTATGGGGACCAGTGAGCTGAGATAAGGCAGGGCTTTATCTAGCAAAGACTTATAGATGACCTGGAGCCAGTGGGGTTTGCAACGAATATGATGCGAGGGCCAGCCAACGAGAGCATACAGGTCGCAGTGTTGGGTAGTATATGGGGCTTTGGTGACAAAACGGATGGCACTGTGATAGACTGCATTCAATTTGTTGAGTAGAGTGTTGGAGGCTACTTTGTAAATGACATCGCCAAAGTCAAGGATCGGTAGGATAGTCAGTTTTACGAGGGTATGTTTGGCAGCATGAGTGAAGGATGATTTTTTGCGAAATAGGAAGCTGATTCTAGATTAAATTTTGGATTGGAGAAGCTTAATGTGAGTCTGGAAGGAGAGTTTACAATCTAACCGTCCAGAGTAGTGATGCTGGACGGGCGGGCAAGTGCGGGCAGCGATTGGTTGAAGAGCATGCATTTAGTTTTACTTGCATTTAAGAGCAGTTGGAGGCCACGGAAGGAGAGTTGTATGGCATTGAAGCTCGTCTGGAGGTTAGTTAACTTCTTGAGGCTAGAGGGCAGTGTTCGGAAGTATGGAGAGTCTGAAATGGTCGGTTATCTGTTTGTTAACTTTTTAGGGAGCAGCTCCCGAGGTGACGGTTTTGGAGAGTCTTGCGTGCCCAAAGTAAAATGCCTCCCACTCAGGCCCAGAAAATAGGATATGCACATAATTAGTACTATTGGATAGGAAACACTCTGAAGTTTCTAAGAGTGTTCAAATATTGTCTGTGAGTATAACAGAACGGATATGGCAGGTGAAAACCCGAGGAATGTCTGTCCTGGAAAAAGTGATTTTGACACATTGCCTCATTCAGTACCTATTGCTTCCACTGGATGTCAACAGTCTCTAGACAGTGGTTTGATTATGCTTAGTTGGTCTGGATGGTAATAGAAGAAGAATTGGGAAGTGGTCACAAGAAGTAAACAAAAGAGGATGCGCGTTCCCAGGCTTGCGCGTGCTGTGGTTTTTTCCTTTCCTATCGCCCAGTTTATATTCCGGTTGAAATATTATACTAAATATACATAAAAGTGTTCCTAAGGATACATTATCAATGATGTTTGATTGTTCTTGGACAAGTGTATAGGTATAGGTTGAACGAGTTCTCTTCACGGTTCAATGGGCGAGTGGACGCTGTATTTTCTCATCATACCAAACGGAGATTTATGGATATAATAAATTACTTTTTCTAACAAAAGAACCATAGATTGTCTTCGTTGGACACTTGGGAAGCCCTCAGCAGAAGTTCTTCAAAAGGTAATTGATTTGTTTTCGCTGTGAAATGTTTTGTGTGAACCGCGATGGTTTATGAATTTATGCTATGCAACACTTGTATATTGATGAATGTTTAATAATTAAACTTTTGGATTTTGAATTTGGCGCCTTGCATTTCACCGGCGCCCCACCACTCCCTAAGTAGTTAATGTGCAGGGCAAACTATTCAACATGCCAGTTGTACTAGCCAGTATGTATGCTCCTAATTGGGACAATGACCCAAAGTTTTTCTCACTCCTCCCAGATCTGAACAATCACCAACTTATACTAGCAGGGGATTTTAACTGTGTCCCACACCCCACAATCGACCGCTCTAAAGCTCTATCAAGGTCCCTTTCTAAATCAGCACGTGTTATTCATTTTTTTAACCAGGCATATAGTTTAACTACTTAGGGAGAAACGGCGCGCTAGCGGGCCGCTCCCGACACTACCCGGTGAAATGTAAGGTGCCAAATTCAAAATCCAAAAGTTGAATTATTAAACATTCATCAATATACAAGTGTTGCATAGTCATCAAAAGCACTGATTCTTGGCAATATCACAGCGTTGTCAGATTTCAAAAAGGCTTTACGGCGAAAGCACAACATTTGATTGTTTGAGGATAGCACCTCTCCTATTTTCCACATTAGCATAAATTCATATCCAGCGCGGGTCACACAAAACCCATATAAGAGCTAAAATAAATCACTTACCTTTCGAAGAACTTCTGCTGAGGGCTTCCCAAGTGTCCAACGAAGACATCCAATGGTTCTTTTGTTAGAAAAAGTCATTTATTATATCCATAAATCTCTGTTTGGTTGGCGCATTATGATCAGAAAATCCACCGTCGTGTCGCCCATTGAACCATGAAGAGAACACGTTCAAATTATACCTATAAATTTTCTCCAAACAAATCAAACATCATTTTTAATGTATCCTTAGGTATCCTTTTATGTATATTTACTGTAATATTTCAACCGGACGATAACGTGAACGATAGGAAAGGAAATTAAAGTGAGCGCGACCGTGAAACGTTGTTGACAAATGTGGTCCCTTCACTACTTCCTCTTCCTATCTGTTC
Organism: Hucho hucho; assembly: GCA_003317085.1. Taxonomy (NCBI): domain Eukaryota; kingdom Metazoa; phylum Chordata; class Actinopteri; order Salmoniformes; family Salmonidae; genus Hucho; species Hucho hucho. The sequence continues at coordinate 26,858 of QNTS01006813.1, forward strand.
TGCTTAGTGCTAAAGCCTCCAGACACTGTATAAAGACTGTTGACATCTAGTGGAAGCCATATGTACTGCAGTCTCAGTCCTAGATAACATAGAAATCAATAGGCAGCTTGGAGAAAAAGGTCATGTACAAAAAAAACTGCAAATCCGGATGGATTTTCCTCGGGTTTTCGCCTGCTATATCAGTTCTGTTATACTCACATACATTATTTTAACACTTATATAAACTTCAGAGTATTTCCTATCCAATAGTACTAATTATGTGCATATCCTATTTTCTGGGCCTGAGTGGCAGGCATTTTATTGGGCATGCCAGACTCTCCAAAACCGTCACCTCTGCTGCCGCTCCCTAAGAAGTTAACTGACCCACGAGATAAATCCTACATCTAAACAATATATTATTTTCCCCAGTCCATCAGACACACTCCAGAATGTATATTCTTCTCAGAGACAAAAGTTGCTCCCGATACTAAAGTCCACTGATCATGAGGGTATTGTCATCTCAGACCACAGCCCAGTGGTAATGGTACTGTGTTTTCCTGATAACGTTCTCCCACAACGTACTTGGCGACTCAATCCACGTCCCTTCTCAGATGAAGAATTTAACACATATCGTCCCAAATAGATTTCTTCCTTGAGATCAATCGGCCACCAGAGACAAGTGTGTGCACCCTATGGGAAGTGCTGAAAGCATACCTACGTGGCCAGATCATATCATGTAATGCCGGCGGGAATAATAAGAGGTCAGAGCGTCTTACAGAACTTACTAACCTTATAAATGACATTGATCAGAGGCTCTCAACCATGCCATCTGCAGTCCTCTATAAGGAGAGAATCACATTACAGACTGAATTTGATATTAAATTGACCGGTTTAGCTCCACTTAAAATCCATATAAAACCACTATGAATATGGAGAACTGGCCAGTTAAATTTCTTTGCCATCAACTGAGGCAATCGGCAGAGTCTGGCCTTATACCTGAAATCACAACCTCGGCAGGTGTGACCACCTCAGACCAAATGTGTATTAATGATCAGTTTAAACATTCAGGTTCAGACATATGTGTCAGAGATTGACTGGGCAGTAAAATCTATGAAAACCAGTAAGGCCCCGGGTGGTTACCTAATTGAGTTTTACAAAAGATTCTCTTCTAAGCTGACACCCTTATTATGTGACGTCTAAGCAGGGGTCACTCCCCCCAACCATGTCACAGGCTGTAATATCAGTCCACCTGAAAAAGGGGAAAGACCCGCTGAAATGTGAGTCCTACCGCCCCGTTAGCCTGCTTTGTGTGACTATAAGATACTTAGGCTCTGGCTATCCGAATTAGAAGCGGTTATGCCTACAATAATACACACCGATCAGACGGGCTTTATCACGTGCAGACATTCATTCGGTAACCTACGGCGCTTATTCAATATTCTTTACTCAGCAAATTCTTTCCCCACTCCAGAAGCCCTGATCTCGCTGGATGCCCAGAAGGCCTTTAACCGCATTGAATTTGAATACCTTTTTCACTGCACTTGAAAGATTTGGATTTGGCACTACTTTTGTCTCGTGGATAAAGGCCCTGTATTCAGCACCTCAAGCATCTGTTCGTACTAACAGCACCCTCTCACAATATTTCTCCCTTCATTGAGGAAATCGGCAGGGCTGTCCGCTGAGTCCTCCCCTGTTTGATGTAGCCATCAAACCCCTAGACGTCTCCCTGACAGGCGATGAGGGAATGACGAGTACTCGACGAAAGTCGACGAAAGTCGAGTAGGACAGGTCCACAAACTGTCTCTGTATGTTGCTGTATTTATGTTGTTACTGTCCATTATTGTCTGTATTAATATCTACTTTTAAAAACCAATAAAAACTGTTGCAATACATAAAAGTAGAGACTCAGAGCTAGACAATGGTATATTATACACTAAAGTCGAGGAACAATGGGAAAGTAATTCTGCTTTGAAAGTTGATAAACTTGTAAAATCACTTTTGAGAAAATGGCCCTTGAATGTTTTGGTACACATACTGGAGAGCTCTTCTTTGTATAGACCCATTCAGCATCATTCACACCCTCTTAAGCTTTTGCCCCACCCATATTTTTAAGGATTCACATGTGAGGCCATGTACTAAACAACCAAAGATTTAAAGACTCAAGGCTGGTTTATACAGTACTACAGGTGTGTTCGTAAATTTTATCTGGAGTGCCAGAGTGTTTTCTGGGCGTTTGTAAACTCAGAGCGTTGTCAGATTGTCTGTTCGTAAATTCAGAGCGGTTCTCTCTCTGAGCTTTCAGAGCGCAACACTGGACGCTCTGGCCGAGGAGGAGGGTTGAATCGAGCATTCTGAGCTAACAACAGCAGTCAAGCACTTATCCAGAGCATTGGTGACTGCAACTGTGCTGCTGGCAACAATTTAATTACACTTTTTTTGCCAACATTTACTGGCACCGGCCATATTCAACGGGTGTTGAGTGTTTGTAAATTTGTCAGTTATTCTGCGCTCTAGCGACAGTTGTCGCAGTGTCATCATGAACATTCTATTGAAATAGTTACTTACATAGTGGAGTCTTTTGTTAAGACATGTAGCTAGCTAGCTAGCTAAACAATGAACCACAATCACAACTCATAACGTTACTACCCTGCATGAATCTGCAGTTAGCTAACCAACCAGGTTTAATGTTAACTAGCTAACATTAGGCTATAACTAGCAATGCAAATGGCTCTGAGATATGAATAATATTACTACACAGATCATACATGTAACGTTAGCTAGCGAGGTAGCCAGCTAATGTTAGCTAGCTAGCTAACAGTACACTTTAACTTGAAATGAAAACAACTTTCTGACAAAATTGAAACGTCTAATATCTGAAAATGTAGCTATCTAGACTATCTTACCCGTATATATGGATTGACACTTCACCCTCTCTGTCACGGATGCCATGGTTGCCCTTAGTTTGAAGATGTAATCCGGAGACAGGTGTTTTATACAACAGCCTTCTGTCTGTTTTCTTTTCGCCTTTGTCTGCATATTTGCAATCAAATGTCTGAATTTTCTCCATCTCCTTAGCTATCATACTATAATTCCATTGATTTCAAAACTCGGTCCTCCAGAAGGTGGAGAGCAACACTTACGAAGATCTACTACGTAATGTCTTTCAAAAAAGCCACGTTACAAAGGATTAGCTACACATACTGACCAGCTCATGTTATAGACAGAAGCGTGTTACATGGCAGAACAATCCAAACTCATCTTTTGGCATGTCCAGCTCATTCATTATCTCAACCAATCATGGCTAGCGGGAAGATTGCTCACTTTTCCGTGGCTAAACCAGTAGTGGCTCATAATTGAACAATTTTATTCGTATTTACAGATTGCATACACATTTGTTATTTAGGCACAAGAAAGTTCACATGTTCCAGAAGGTATTTCTGCCAAAAAAATGCATTTTGATAAAAAAAGCGAATCTTGCGCAGATACTGTGTGTGACTGTGTGAGGGAAAAGTCTTGCATCTCGCTCATCACAATATCTGCGGTGCTGCTCGTGGCAACGTCATCCCACTGAGTCTACCTTTAAGATAGATGACTTGAGAGAGCCTGTATATATCTCAGGTGGCCATGGATATATGGATTTGATGCTGCTGTTGCCATAGCACTGTATGTGCCCATCCTGTGAAGTTTCAAGGAGACTTGAAAAGCAAGGTGGGCAGTGGGGAGAGATGCAGAGATGGGAGGATCTGAGGTGCCACCCTTCTCTCTTCTTCTCTTCTCCGTGGTTGCACAGAGATGTCTAATACTTTTCGGGAACTTCTGAAAGACTGCAGAAATGAGTATGTGTCAAAGCAGCTTTGTTCAGGTCTAAGGGTGATATCAAGTCACAGGGAATCTATTTCTAAATTTTGAGTCAATAATACCTGAGGAAAGCACCAAGGGGAGTGACAGATATAGGGAAGATAATCAAGGAGGTGATGGAGTCCAGGTGAGTGTCATGAGGCGCTGGTGCGTGAGACGATGGTGACAGGTGTGCGGGATAATCAGCAGCCTGATGACCTAGAGGCCGTAGAGGGAATATACGTGACAAATCCTCTCTATATTAAGTGCCCCTAGAAAAGTCCCTCCCCTCAAATCAAACATGAAAAGTGTGAAAAGTGTGATATGAAGCCATTGAATTACTTCTGTAGGCCTACGTTCAGAAATACCCCCGTCCTCTTTTCCTTTTCCTACAGTCTGACCTCCTCATCTGTAAAGGAAGTTGGCGTTCTCACCAAATTAATTACTCTGAGGTTTGGGACTGGCTGGCTGAGGACATTTCCTCTTATGTCCAGACTCAAAGCCTCCTATTCTCTCTCCCTCTTTCTCTCTCTCTTACTCACTCACTCAGTTACTCACTGGCTCACACACACACACACACACACACACACACACACACACACACACACACACACACACACACACACACACACACACACACACACACACACACACACATACACATACTGTGCCCCGTGGTCCTTTGTGTCTCCCTGGGTTTATCTCCGTATGACCGGCTGATAGAACAGACCTTATTAGCTGAGTTCTCTCTGTGTTCATGTTGCTGTCAGAGAAAAACTTTAAACGGACAAAGTACTGTATAAAACCTTGACAATAGTTGAGAAAGGGAAAAGGGTACATGGCACTAATTTACCTTCATAGGGATCTGGTCAAAAGTAGTGCACTATATAGGGAATAGGGTGCCATTTAGGACTTAGACTGTAATTTATATAACCTTTGTCTTCATAAACTGTTTGAAAATGAAAATAATAGCTATGTTTTTCTAACCAAAATAACCTGTACTGAGCTACAGTTTAACTATGGTGAGTAATTGAACCATCTGTTTATGACTAACAAAGAGAGAACAGATTAAAGAATAGAACCAATTTGGCTGCATTTTATATTGAACAAAAATGTGTTTTTCAGCCAGTAGTCTTTATGTTACAATTACAGTTACACAACAGGCTCCCTCTTCAGAAAGGGAGGGAAAGACAGAGAGAAAAAAAGAGGTCGAGAGAGCGCACTTTGGGGACTTTGAAATCCAACAGGACTTTGAAATCCAACAGTGGAAGTTGAGCTGTTGTACCACAATGGCTGAGACAATGTAGGCAGTGATCATTTCATCTCCACATTTCCTGGCACAAAGCCAGGGTCATGCATCAACATGTCCATAATGGAAAATCTTGTTGTGAGACCACATAGTAATTAAAGTAGGAATCAGGTTTTTTGTAATTATATCACAATTAATGTAATTATTGTTGTGTGGTTTGCGAGCAGCAACAGTGTTGTTGTTGTTGTTATCTAATGTATTTAATCAATTGTCTTTGTTGTGAAATTAGGCCCCCTCCCCTAGCTCTTTCTACTTTAATGAACGTTCTAAATGACGGAACCAGATTGAAACTAGTTCATTATGTGTTTATAGACTGTTTATTGAGTGCACAAATTGGTTCAAATGAACTAAAACATGCCCTATGTAGACTACTGTGTAGTTACATTTACACATGCCAATTCATTGTTTTATTCTCTGTGTAATGCTTTGCAATCTCACTACTCTGCTGATTGGACCATATAAAAACAACCTTTTTAACATAGTGTGTTATTGGATGTTTGCCGCTGATTAGCCTAATAGCAGCCTAATAAAAACATGTTTAGTACACAAATACACAAAGCAATGAAAAACATAAGTCTTGCCGCAGTGAATGTCAGATCCAGAATGTACTGCTTTCAGGCTGTAGTGTTTCGTTTTTGCTCATGCCACGCTCCTTCCTCTCCCTCTCTCTCCAACATCAATAGAGGTTCTGACAGTCCCTAGTAGAAAGGTGATAATGGCTGTTGTTTTCAGATGTTAGTAATTTGTGCTTAACCTCAAACCACAGAGCAGAGTATGTCAGCCAACTACCACATGACTGTGTGTGTGTGTGTGTCAAATAAAATCNAGTGAAATGCTGAATACAACAGGTGTTACCTTACAGTGAAATGCTGAATACAACAGGTGTAGACCTTACAGTGAAATGCTGAATACAACAGGTGTAGACCTTACAGTGAAATGCTGAATACAACGGGTGTAGACCTTACAGTGAAATGCTGAATACAACAGGTGTAGACCTTACAGTGAAATGCTGAATACAACAGGTGTAGACCTTACAGTGAAATGATGAATACAACAGGTGTAGACCTTACAGTGAAATGCTGAATACAACAGGTGTAGACCTCACAGTGAAATGCTGAATACAACAGGTGTAGACCTCACAGTGAAATGCTGAATACAACAGGTGTAGACCTTACAGTGAAATTCTGAATACAACAGGTGTAGACCTTACAGTGAAATGCTGAATACCACAGGTGTAGACCTCACAGTGAAATGCTGAATACAACGGGTGTAGACCTTACAGTGAAATGCTGAATACAACAGGTGTAGACCTTACAGTGAAATGCTGAATACAACAGGTGTAGACCTTACAGTGAAATGCTGAATACAACAGGTGTAGACCTTACAGTGAAATGCTTACTTACAGGCTATAACCAATAGTGCAAAAAATATATTAAGTGAACAATAGGTAAGTAAAGAAATAAAACAACAGTAAAAAGACAGGCTATATACAGATTCGAGGCTGTATACAGTAACGAGGCTATAAAAGTAGCGAGGCTACATACAGACACCGGTTAGTCAGGCTGATTGAGGTAGTATGTACATGTAGCTATGGTTAAAGTGACTATGCATATATGATGAACAGAGAGTAGCAGTAGCGTAAAAGAGGGGTTGGCGGGTGGTGGGTGGCACAATGCAGATAGATAGCCCGGTTAGCCAATGTGCGGGAGCACTGGTTAGTCGGCCCAATTGAGGTAGTATGTACATGAATGTATAGTTAAAGTGACTATGCATATATGATAAACAGAGAGTAGCAGCAGCGTAAAAAGAGTGGTTGGGGGGGGTGCACACAATGCAAATAGTCCGGGCAGCCATTTGATGACCTGTTCAGGAGTCTTGGCACTCCGGTATCGCTTGCCATGCGGTAGTAGAGAGAACAGTCTATGACTGGGGTGGCTGGGGTCTTTGACAATTTTTAGGGCCTTCCTCTGACACCGCCTGGTGTAGAGGTCCTGGATGGCAAGCAGCTTAGCCCCAGTGATGTACTGGGCCGTACGCACTACCCTCTGTAGTGCCTTGCGGTCAGAGGCCGAGCAATTGCCGTACCAGGCAGTGATGCAACCAGTCAGGATGCTCTCGATGTTGCAGCTGTAGAACCTTTTGAGGATCTCAGGACCCATGCCACATCTTTTTAGTTTCCTGAGGGGGACTAGCCTTTGTCGTGCCCTCTTCACGACTGTCTTGGTGTGTTTGGACCATTCTAGTTTGTTGTTGATGTGGACACCAAGGAACTCTCAACCTGCTCCACTACAGCCCCGTTGATGAGAATGGGGGCGTGGTCCTCCTTTTCCTGTAGTGCACAATCATATCCTTAGTCTTGGTTACGTTGAAGGATAGGTTGTTATTCTGGCACCACCTGGCCAGGTCTCTGACCTCCTCCCTATAGGCTGTCTCGTCATTGTCGGTGATCAGGCCTACCACTGTTGTGTCGTTTGCAAACATAATGATGGTGTTGGAGTCTTGCCTGGCCATGCAGTCGTGGGTGAACAGGGAGTACAGGAGGGGACTGAGCACGCACCCCTGGGGAGCTCCAGTGTTGAGGATCGCAAAGAGAGGGAATGCTACATATCTCATGCCCTGCCAGCCCTGTATAAGTGGAAAGCTGAGGGGACCAAGATCACATGATCAGATAAAAGTGGCCTGAGGAACAATATTACCATCATAATCCTATTAGTCTACATTAATATTATTGTGGCTAACTAGACATTGTTCTGTCATTCAATCTCTAAGCTGACACAGTTCTGCAAGGGGCATCTGAATTAGGCCATTTGAATAACACAATTCAAAGTTGATCGGCAAATTCAAAGACATTTTAAAATATGAAAATTAATCAGGGAATGTTCTCAAAGCCTGTTGCCTGAATATAGCCTTTGTGATATTCAAATATTACTTCTCCTTATTTCAGCACACATTGTATTGTTCTGCTGTAATCCTGTAGTAATCCTGATCAGAGGTGGTGAGTGTGTGATGTGTGATGTGTGTGTGAGGGTGGGTGTGTGTGTGTGCGTGGGTGTGTGCATGTGTGATGCTTGTGTGTGTGTGTGGGTGTGTGCGTGGCGGTGTGTGTGGGTGTGTGTGTGTATGTGTCTGTGTGTGTGTGTGTGTCTGTGCGTGGGTGTGTGTGTGCGTGGGGGTCGGGGTGTTNNNNGAAGGAAATGAAGCAAGGTACTCTGAGATAGAGGAACAGGAAGATTCAAAGAGGGGTGCTCAAAGGGCCAACTCTCTGACACTAAGGAGCATCCAAGGAAAGTGGGATGGAGGAGGAGAAGAGAGGGGGAGAGGGAAGGTGAAAACGAGGACCTTGAGTGACAGGTGCAAGTTAGTACTGGCCGAGCAGCCGTGGAGTGAACAGGAGTCAGAGTGGAGTTTGGAGGTGGGTATGTGTGGGTGTGTGCTTGAACGCACACTCACTGAGCCTCCTATCACGCTACTATGGCCTAGTCAAAGCTAGACAAATTGCATTAGAGACCAATTAATTTGAAAGTAACCCAATTAATCAATGTCCCAGACTAACACTAGCTGGCATTCAGACCTGTTGCAGGCGGCCTGTTTGAAGGTGGTTTTAGAGTGCTGTATGTCTGAGGAGACTTGTTAAGAGGCTACATCTTTCTCAGACTAGAGTTTCACAAGTAATTGAGTTTTGAATACCGCAGAGACTCAACAGAGAGATTCTACCGTCCTGTCCTCCCCTGGTTGAGACTGGCCAGACAGACTACATCTCAATGTCATCAATTCTCTTTATCCTCCTTTAGAACGTCTCCATATCTGGGTTTAATTGGAAACTCTGCTGGCAATTATTTGATAGATTGTTATGCGACCATCAACAACAAAATGTATGCCTTTTCTAAAACGATAATTTTGGAACACAAAAGCTCTCCAGACAGTGCCTTTGGAAACGGTAGGCTTGTTTGATTAAAGTTCTGTGTCCGTTCCCTGTGTGAGTGTGAGTGAGTGAGTGAGTGTGTGTGTGTGTGTGTGTGTGTGTGTGTGTGTGTGTGTGTGTGTGTGTGTGTGTGTGTGTGTGTGTAGGTATGTGCGTGTGTTATCCCCGGGCAGCACAATAGTGCTGAATGATTAATGCCTTTAGCCAAAATCCAATAAAGGGGATGTGGAGTGGGGACAATGTGGTACGGCATCTCTCTCTCTCTCTATCCCTCCATCCCTCCCTCCATCTCTATCCATCCATCCTCCGCCACCAGATTCCAAATCAGCCAGCTGTTTGTTCTACTGTGATCAATGTATTCTGAAAAACAGAGAAGCCAAATTGTGATGCTTTATTGAAATGCCTCCTCCAACCTGCAAGGAGTGTGTGTGTGCGCGGGTGTGTGTGTCTCGAGTGGTTTCAGGCCGCCGCAGCTAGAGGCCAGTTCTCAGAGCCTGTGTGTCTGTCTGTCTCTATGTGTCAGGCCATCCTGTCTTGTCTCTAGTCTTAGACAATGAGTGGACTGAAGCGTTAGCACCAAATCAACTGGACCTAATGAAATAAGGTAGAACTTCATTTGACTACACTAAGATTCATATTGGATTCTGATGTAATAGTTGTTTGGCTTTTTGAAGGCCAGACACTGTGTGTTATTACAGATTAGACTGGGTAGTATAGGCTGTGTGTGTGTGTGTGTGTGTGTGTGTGTGTGTGTGTGTGTGTGTGTGTGTGTGTGTGTGTGTGTGTGTGTGTGTGTGTGTGTGTGTGTGTGTGTGTGTGTGTGTGTGCGTGCGTGCGTGTGTGTGTGAACATACATTTTAACACCTGCACTCAATTTACCTTTTAGAAAGAGAGGGTGAAAGAGGGTGCTAATTATTTTTTTCATGTTTCAGGAGACCTTGCTTCCTGTCTGACCTTGCTTCCAGTTGAAAAAAGTGTTGTGTATTTTATTACACTAATTTGCTTCTGGAAGACTTAGCTTTGTCCAGACCTATTGGACATGACTGTATATCTGGAGCTCTGCCTGGTGTGAATGTCTTTGCGTAGGAGTGTTTGGGATTAGGAGGAGTATGTGTGTGTTTGCCATTGCCTTGCAGTGCCAGTGGCACCCGTGATGATTAGGACCAAGTCTGAAGGGGGACAGACAGGCCTGAATGCAGCCTCTTTATCCATTGCATGACCTCCTTGTTGTGTTGTGGTAACAGTGTCATCCTCCACACAGACCCTTTTCACTCAGTAATGTCCCAGAAATATGGTTTTGATTGATCCGTTTGATACATTAAAATGGTTCCATTGTGTATGGGTGGGCAAGCATATGTGCATAGCTCCACTAACACTCAATGTTTTGAAAAGAATCAGTCGTCAATCTGAGTGGTCAAAACTGACCAGTAGGTAGTTTACATTTTAGGACACATGCTTCGATAAGGGCCCAGTATGTGATGCACAATCAAATCATTGTACACTATCAATTATCTTTTTTTCCCCATAGAGTAGCGCACTACTTTTGACCAGGGCCCACAGAGTAGTGCACTACTTTCGACCAGGGCCCATAGTGTAGTGCACTACTTTTTACCAGGGCCCATAGAGTAGCGCACTACTTTTGACCAGGGCCCATAGTTCTCTGGTCTAAAGTAGTGCACTATAAAGGAAATAGGGTGCTATATGTTTTTACCAGACAGTGCTCACGGTGTCTTTGCAGCTACTTAGGATTCTCTGAATAGAGTGATGGGGAAGTTACTTTCAAATGCGTAACTAGCTTTTTCACAGGTGACTCGGAAGTTCAATCAGTGTTTATAAGTAGAAAAACTGAATGGAATGTTTTCCTCTTACTCTGAACATAGGAGCTCAGCTTCTGCAGAGTTAGGGGGTGATTCAGTAGTGTGTGTGTGTGTCCGTTCCCTGTGTGCGTCTCCAAGTGGCCAAGACAGGCTCTGTGATTGAATCCAGCCAGGCCTCTCCCAGGCAGCCCACCCCTGGTCTTGACGGACAGTCTTTTCATTGCCCCCTGTCTGCCTGTGTGTGTGTGTGTGTGTGTGTGTCTGCGTGAGTGTGCGTGCATGTGTACGTGTGTATGTATGTGTGTGTGTGTGTGTGTGTGTGTGTGTGTCTGTGTGTGTGTGTGTGTGTGTGTGTGTGTGTGTGTGTGTATACACTAGTGGCAAGACAAGCTCTTTGACGGAGGGTGTTTCCATTGCCCCCCTGTCTGCCCCCCAGGCCGCCTGCTGCTGATGGGATCAGGTCTGAGTCTCAGTACCATTAGTAACAGCCACAGCCTTCTGGACCCCTGGTCTACCGGGTCACTGGCCACAGCAGACACAGATGCTGTATTGCCTTCAATACACCTGATAATCAGGGCAGCTGTAAGGAAATGGTGTGTCTGAGTGTGTCTGTCTGTGTCTGTGTGTAAGTGTAAGTGTGTGGGTGTGTTTGTGTGTACATCCATCCAGCTGTTTCTGTATGCATCCATGAGTCTATTGAAGAGTGGAGCTTTGTTCACCATACCAAGAGTTCTGTTTTGATCCATGCAGCTCTCCTTTTGAGGTCTGTTGTAATCAATTTGCTCATCATTTAAAGTGTCTGGCTGCCCTTGTGTGTGTGTTTTGTTTCGTGTCCGCTCCAGTTAATGAGAACAGCACTCCTTCTGTTGTCCTTGAGATAGCTGCTAATTAGACTGAGCTGAGCTGTCTCTGCGTCATTGGTTCGTAATTTGCTCCCACAGAACGCCATGCATCTGAGCGAAACTTCGTGATAATTCACTGTCATCTTGCTGAAATAGGCATGTCGGTGAATGGTGGTGCATGATGGTGCATGGTGGTGCATGGCGGTGCATGGCGGTGCATGGTGGTGAAGAGGTGGTTTGGAGAGGCTGTGGAGGTCAGTCATGTGCCTCTCTGACTTTTTTTTAATCGTCCAATCCCAAGGCTCTAAGCAGCTTCAAACGTCCGTTTGTCTGTGTATCTCAGCCCTCTTGATGATAGGAGGAAAGTGTTGACATCACACTCTCCTGTTATCAGTTGGCACACCACCCTGGCAAATCCGTTACCCATCATGGGGAGGATGGTGACATTTCAAAGCTTGTCCCTCATTGGTCCATCCACTCCTTAGCTTGTTTTTGCCCTCTCTCTCTTTCTTTCCCAAACACGAGAGAGCAAACAACAGAGAGAATGAGGGAGAGGGGAAAGAGAGAGAGGAAAGAGAGAGAAAGGGAAAGAGAGAGAGGAAAGATGGAGAGAGAGGAAAGAGAGAGAGAGAGAGGGGAAAGAGAGAGAGAGGGAAAGAGGGAGAGAGGGGAAAGAGAGAGAGGAAATAGAGAGAGAGGGGAAAGAGAGAGAGAGTGGAAAGAGAGATAGAGGGGAAAGAGAGAGAGAGGGATAGAGAGAGGGGGGAAAGAGAGAGAGGGTAAAGAGACATAGAGGGAAAGATAGAGAGAGGGGAAAGAGAGAGAGAGGAAAGAGGGAGAGAGGGGAAAGAGAGAGAGAGGGAAAGGGAGAGAGAGGAAATAGGGAGAGAGGGGAAAGAGAGACAGGGGAAAGAGAGAAAAAGGGGAAAGAGAGAGAGGAGAAAGAGAGAGAGAGGGGAAAGAGAGAAAGCAAGGGAGAGAGTGATCGAGCAAAATAGAGAAAGAAACATGGTGACCTCTCCGACCATGTTAATGACCTGGGATTTGTGGGATGGAAACTCCTCTATTGTGTTAGCCAATCAGAGGTCGTCACCCCTGGTCACCCAGCCAATCAGAGGTCGCCCCCACTGATCACCCAGGCAATCTGAGTTTGTCACCCCTGGCCACCCAGCCAATCAGAGTTCGTCACCCCTGGTCAATCATACTCTTTGTGTCGGTGGTCACCCATGTCCCTCCCTCTTTGTCCCTTACAGCCACAACAGCTGGGACCTGCCCTCCTGAACTCTCTTCCCTTGGTTTGTTGGCCACGTTGGATCACTATAGAAGAAGCTGACCAGACCCTTTTCACACTATCGTGTTGACCCAAATCAACCTGTGTTCAGATGTATAAGAAACAGACCACTTAGAGATCTACAATGAAAACTATATCAGAATGTGTGAATTTTTAAGTTGCCAAGGCAATGACAAATGCAAGAAGGAGCTCTAGTCTATAGCCTCCATATGCAGCGCGGCGCTCTATAGGCTCTGCAGTGCAGTTTTGAATATGGAAATGGTATGTTGACTGAAATTATAATAGGGTAATGTGGAACACATCAAAGGATTGGCTCGGTGGTTCTCAGTGGCTCAAGGCAAATACGGGTGAAGGAGTGGGTGTTTTTAATTCCAAGTTCCAACATTGTATTTTTCTAAGCTTTTTATGAGACTACAGTATGCCACGATATCAACTGTACTGCAACAACTCTTGGACCATTGTTTCATTCTTTCACTTTGAAGGTTTAAACCATCAGTTAAATCCACGTTAAAAGCACCCAGAAGGCACATAGTGGCAGATTTAAACATTTCATAAATCCCATGAACAACTGGGCTGCGAGTCAAAACACGAACTCACACCTTTTGGCCTGATTCAACACTCAAGTTTCTCTGCAAAGCTCCCGAACAAGTCGGGTCGCAAAAATCAATACGAGCCCCAGGGTTACAGTTCTCACAGTGAAGGTTCATAGACTGTATACAATGAAGAGGTGACAGGTAAACTACAGCTATGCACCCAAATGGCCCCATGGGCCCTGGCCAAAAGTAGTGCACTATATAGGAAGTAGGGTACCATTTGAGACACATCCTGTCTGAACGATATAAGCTGTGACATTGTCTTCCAACTGATGTCATAATAAATATTTTGAAGGCCAGACGCTGTGTGTTATTACAGATTAGACTGGGTAGTACTGTCACGACTTCCACCGACGGTGGCTCCTCTGCCTGTTCGTGGCGGCGTTCGGCGGTCGTCGTCACCGGCCTACTAGCTGCCACCGATCCTCCTTTTCTTTATATTGATTTTCTTATTGTTTGCACCTGTTTTGTGTTTGTAGGGCTATTTAAGCCGTTCAAGCCCGCCTCCTTTCGTGCGGGCTTGTTTCTCCGTTTGTTTGGTGGACGTTCGGCTGACGTGTATGTTGGCATGTTCTCTCGTTCCTGTTTTGGGCCGCATTTGTATTTGTGTGCGCCTGTTGTGTTTGGGGCGTTATATTTACGCGCTGCATTAAAAAAATTAATAATTTTCCCTACACCCTGCTCTCTGCGCCTGACTCCACACCCACCACTCCTAGCTGTCGTGACAAGTACAGGAGGAGGGCTGTGTGTGTGTGTGTGTGTGTGTGTGTGTGTGTGTGTGTGTGTGTGTGTGTGTGTGTGTGTGTGTGTGTGTGTGTGTGTGT